>JAAAKG020140649.1:0-12056 GCA_010014905.2 Druon quercuslanigerum
TCTCTCTCTCTCTCTCTCTCTCTCTCTAAACAGGAGCGTCGGCGGATCAAAGAGACTGTCGGTCTATCCTTTATATGGCTACGCATACAGGACACAGCGTGGCAGGAGTGGCGACTGGTGGAGAGGATGCGTGTCCGTTGTGCATTAGCATGTACTAGGTACGAGCTTACTTCACGTTCGGGCTTCCACACAAATATTGTTCTTCATTTTTCCTTAATTATTTTTAAACGTTAAAATTTTTTTCTTTGCGATAACGATGGATCAGTAATTAAATTTCATAATTATGCTTTAGAAAAATGTTTTTTGGTTTTGGTTTTTTGTGCTTCGAAGAAATTCAAATAGAGCGACGCTCTACTGACCATCGAGTCAAAAAAAATGGCTATCGTGTTCTTTGCAACAAAAAAATGTACATATCTAAAGCAGAGATGCGTCATGGAATTTAACAATTTATGTCAAACACAAACGGTAATTATAATTTTACAATCTTAATTAGAATGAATGTTCAATATGTATACTCAGGATTACGCAAGAGTTGTAGATATCCGCTTTGGTTCTCGATGATCAAAGGGAACCTACCGTATCGCATGACTTTTTACGTACAGTGCTTATTGTTATTTTTAATTCATTTGAGTTATACAATATAGAAAATCAAACAGTACACTTCTAAGTTAAATTAACTAAATAACAATCAATGAAAAATATTAAGCATGTTGGCCTGTATTGATGTTCGAAAATTTGTTTCTATATGGTTATTTCACAATTATTCGTATATGCTTCGCAGGGACAGGCTAGTCCGTCAAATATTGATCTGCAACTCAATATTTTTGACTTAAGGGAAAAAATAAAACCAGAAAGTAAAGATTTTACTGGAACAGAAACAACGCCTCTGCAAGTGGAGGGCATACTCAAAGGTTACAAAAATTACAATTAAGAAAATGCAAACGATTCGGAATCCGATGGGCTATCAAGTTCAGAGGAGGCTGATGATTGATGAGAAAACAAATTGTTTGTTGATGAGCAAAGATGATCATTGTCGAAACGACGATTGAATTAATAAAAACGCAAATAAGGGTGATTTTCAATTGAAATTAATTTTTGAGCTGTCTTTTAACGTTATCTGTAGCAGGATTTCGATATCTAACCTGGTCGCAATGTAACTTTACGAGATTTTGTCTTGTTAATCACGAGTAGCGTGTTTTCGGATATGCGGATGAGTGCATCCCTGCTAAAGCTCTCATTTGGCGGGATCCCCTTTCGCTACATATAAGTGAATGTTTACGTTCGGCCACGGCTGAACTGTTGTGTACTATTTTCAATCCCAACTTGTTGATTGCTTACTCTGTTCCAACTTATCCGCACTTACATAAACTTATTGACCATAAAGATTTTACGTCTACTTTTGCAGTGAGTAATTTCTTTACTTCCACTTATTAATTGAACACAGTCAATACTAGCATGCCATTCTGTAATTTACGAGAAAAAAATTAATACTCGGCTTCTTGTTGTAGAGTTGAGTGCACAATTCGAATGTCCCTCTAATGGCCAACCTCTTTCTGGCGTTCCTCGTACCAGCACTTCTTACTCCCTAGACTGGACTTTTCCTCTTGAAAGACCTCATTCTCCTGTTAGGTCTCATGTTCCTGCCGAGTCTTGCATTCTTGTCAGATCCCGCTCTCCTCCTCTGAGGCGTCGACCTTTACTCCTTCAGAAGATTCATCAAAATCCTGAAGAACTTAGCCTTTTTCGGCTTATTCCAAAAACGAATCGGGACAAGGCATTCGAAATTCGTATATACAATTTTCCTGCTGATACTCCAATCAAATTTAGAACAGGACGAGGAACCCCTAAGCCCCTGCCAACCTCAGAAATACTGGTCCTAACAGCATCAAATGGTGATATCATGGCAACATTTGAAGATAATAATACAATTCTTAGTGGAATATTTAAATATCGTATATTTTTAGAACGGGCAAAAATGAACATGTACAATGGAACGATTACAAAATTGCTGCGAGATGAAATTCAGGAAGTTCCAGTTGGCAGCAAGCACCTAATCTCATAGAATTTTATAGTAGTACGTGTAGATAATATATAGGAAAATATAATCCGGTCAAAGCGGGCTATGGTTTGATTTTTTTAAAGACACCTTTAAAAGTTATGATTTTGTGATATAATATGTTTTCGGTCATGGGAAATCGATTTCTGATATTCATTTTTATGTAGGTTTTATAGTTTATGAGATATAACGAAAAAAATCTTTCTTTTGCTAATGTCACGTCAACTGTAATAGATAGTGAGAAACACCTTACACTACCGTGTAAAGCGTGAAATGGTTATTAAGATTAGCTTGTTTCATTCTTTTTTTTATATATAATTTTTAAATGAAATCATAGTTTGTAAACATGCAACAGTGTACTAGCAGAAACTGGAGCATTCAGAGCCGAGTTGCCGATGAGTATTCGGGCAGCAGTCTGCATCATCAGCTGACAATAAATGCTCGATGTTCTGTTCGTTATTTCTGATAACAACTGTTTGTTTTTTTATTTTCTCTGAAAATTAAAAGAAACGTCTGTTTGCTTTCAAACTTTCTATAAATAATAATAATTTAAGAATACACGAAGTGTTTTGAAAGTGGTTAGACAATTGTATTGCTAATTTGGTGAAGCTGAGGCAATCGAAGTTTGAGATAAGTTATTTGATCTATTAATTTATCATTGGCACGTTCTTAATTGCTTTAACTTTAGATTTACAACTTTTCATGAGCATGAACACGCACACATTAATTTTAGCCTGTTTCTTCCTATGTTTGTTTAACATAATCATTAGGAAAATAAAAAGCTTTCGTAAACGTAATAATAAACGTGAAAATAATTCTTGACGTAAAAATAATAGTGTGTTCTAAGCAAAGCTTTTCCATGCAATTGTGGATGAATATGCTTTTTTACGTAATAAATTTAAGTATTATTGATATTATTATTTTTTAAACTGAAAGTTTTCTTCTCAAGTTCATAGATTTTTTTATTGTAGACCCGTACAAAATGGGGAACGTTGAATATAAAAAAAGGTGAGTTGAATTTTTTCGTTAAATAACAAAATTTAATGATTGAATTTTATTGGAAATTCGTCTTTTTGATGTCAAAGTAATATTTTTCTTGCAAAATGTATCTTTTTCAGATGATATTGCACTTATAATCAAAAAGTGCAATTTCAACAGAAAAAGATACTTATTAAGAAGATATGTATTAAGCATTTTGTGGTAGGTCTGAGCACGTACACCAGTGCCTCTCTCTCTCTCTCCTCTCTCTCTCCACTCTCTTCTCTCACTCATTCCTTCCTTCTTTTCTTTTTTTCAAGCAAACTGGCTTTCAACAACTAAAAATGAAAAGAACCTAATTAAAATAAACTAAATTAAGTAACGAGTAATGACAACGTTGGTGATTCAGAGTTGCGGTTGATGGTTAAATTAGCGGACAAAAATCACAAGCGGACGCTTTTTTCAGCGCTCAAAGGAGAAAAATTAATTAAAGCATGATTATTTAATGTAATGTGAGACCCCCCTGGTTATATTAAACCTCATTCCAATATTAAATGATGCATGGAGACTTGTATTCCCGTGTATAAAATAAATTAAGTTAACTTTGAATATAAGAACTCAATAAATCAGTTAAGCCAGCCTTCTGCTCTTAAATTAAGGCTTTGCCTTCGAAAGAATAATCAAATTCATTAAATTGGCATTAAAGGGTCTCTGAATTATTTGTTTTGATGCAGCTCAGAGAATAAACAAATGATTAATTAATGAACAATAACGAATAATAACCAACAACCGTTCTATTCGACCTAGTTTCAAAATTTCTTTTGAATATTGAAGCAAGGATAGAATTTAGGTGACCTTTAGAGTTTCGTCATTTTTAGCCAATCAGTTATATTTTTAATTTTCTATTAGAGTTATTAAATTTTAGTGAAGTCTCAGTGTTGACGCGTGAAGACCGAGGTAGTGTGGTCGAGGCAGCGCTCCCTTACTGCTGGCTGCGACTCCGTTGTCGGCATTGCAGTCAATCAGCAGGCCCACCGGCCCTGCGACTGATCTCAGCCAGCTTCACGCCTGGTCACCGGGAGAGAGACCTAGCATATAAAGGTCAGTTTTTATATGAATTTCGGAAGGGCCACTCTGCGTTCCCCCACAAGTATTAAAATTAAACAGAGTCCAAAATAAATTCATCCTTATTCATCTCCGCAATCGCTAGAGTCACCGTGAGTTCGAGTTCGCTTTTCTCTTCATCGTCCAGCGTATTTTCGGTAGTCGTGAACATCTAGTTGTTAGTCAGTATTGTTTTACGTTTTATGGTGCCAGGAGTGACCCTCCTGATCGCCCCATAGCCATATTATTCGGTGCCTTTCGCTAGTCACTGGAACTTCGGCTGCAATGTTAGGCTCTCTCGGCTAGTTCAATTCCTTTCCGTAGTGACGTAGTCGGCTAAAGGTTGTCACGTTGCTATTGAAAGAAATTTGAAAGCGGGCCGAATACTATCGCTTGACGGATCGCGAACGCGGCTGGCCTCTTTGATTGAACGTCGTGAGGAAGAGGAGAATCATCGCTCAGATCTTTCGAAATGCGCAATGGCCTCGTTTATAAGAAAAAAGGAGACTCAGCTTTTTTATGTGCCGTCGAATATGGAAAAGCATGTACTATTCAGATATCATAATAAAATGGGTCACATGGGTTGTGCAAAAACAAAAGAAATTATTAGTAGGACCTATTGATTCCAAAACCTGTCTAAGAAAGTTTAAGACCACGTTAAGAATTGTCTCAAATGTATCTTCTTTTCGAAGGCTACATACACATAGTTCCTAAGGGAGATGTACCCTTTGCGACTATTCACGTCCATCATTTTGGTCCCGCCTGAAACTCTATTTAGAGAGCTATCGTATGCCTAATATTCTGATCTCAAATAGAGGTACCGCCTTTATCTCAGCAGTGTTTGGTGATTTCGTCTCGGAGAACCACATTAGACAAATTCTAATCGCGACATGTTCTCCACAGGTCGACGGACAGGTGGAGAGAATAAACGGACCGATAGCTTCGATGTTAGCCAAGTTAATCGACGATAAATAACATGGTATAAGACTTTGAAAAGCGTAGAGTACTCCATAAACAATACCGGGAATAGAAACTACAAAGGCGACTCCTAATTGTCTGTTATTCAGAGTTGACCAACGCGGCGAATCGAATGACTATTCCGAGGGCGACTTAGTTTTAATTCGCAATTTTCATTGTACCCCTGGCGTTTCTAAGGAACTAAGTCCTGAATTTATGTAAGGGGCCTTATCAGTTATGCAGAAGCTGCGACTCAATAGATATGTTATTGTCGATATAGAAGGTTATCAGAACACCCAAAAAACATACAAAGGGATATGGGAAGCAAAAAATGTGCCTTTTTAGATTAAATTAAATATCGCAAATACGTTCAATTCCATGAAATTTACAGAATTAATAGACTTCATGGAGTTTATCGAACTCGAGAATTCATGGGATACATGGAATTCACGCAATTCATGGATGTCGCAGAATCTATGGAGTTAATGGAATTCACGCAATTCAAGCAATTCGCGGAATTTAACTGATTCGTGAAATTCAAGAAAATCGTGGAATTCATGGTAGTTATAAATTTCGTGCATTCCGAAAATATTTTCGTAATTTAGAATTATTTACCACTTTAGGGTAGGACAGATTATCAAAACATGTAAAAACTTTAATAAAACTTTATAAAAAATGTTAAAATACAACCAAAAAAGTTCCAAATACTTTAAAGTCTTTGTTTTCCAGTAGCACGATTATTATAAAATTTTTCAAAACTGTAGGTCACCTCAGGATTCATAAATAAATCCAACTTCTCATTGTGTTCGCTTTTGTCGGCCTCTCAGAAATTCGATCGAAAAAGCGATGATTCAGCGACTATTCGGGAATTTATACGATTAAATATAAAAATCCAAGAGCTCGAACCGCACACTCCAAAAAGATTCTATTTTCACTATTTTTATCGACCATATTGAATTCACTATTCTAAATTTTTACATTTTGAGTTCGGATTTAATATCAGCGACCCAAGCAACCGCCGTGCATTATTTTGTAGTCAAGTGGGTTTAATGTTACAATGGTGATCAGCCATATTAGATTCACCATTTTGAATTTTGACATTTCGATTTGAATTTGAAATCAGTGATCACAGAAGCCCTTAAATACTCCGAATGAGGACACCTGCTTTAATTGAAATAAGAAATGCATTTGAGGATTAAAATAGCAACTTCCAATACCTTTATCTCAAAATCATCAAGATATATACAAGACAGCTTTTCAAGGGCAAGTTTTTAAACCTGTTTTTTTATACTTTTCTATATTCAATAAGTATTGACCTTCAATTTAAAAAAAGTCATTCCTATAAAAAATTGTACGATATTTAGAGAATATTGATCAAAACCACCCATTGTGCGCCGTATTTCGCTAAGGCGTACATATATTATTAGATATATAGTGGTATCAATTATCACGCATTTTATATTTACATCTTCTCCCTGATAATAAGACTAACGAACTTTACATAATCTAGAAGGAAAATATTGATGCTGATAATAATTAAGATGACGACTGAAGCAGATATTATACCTATTCTATGAAAGCGCTAAAATTTCCATTAGTTAAGTGCTACTCAAAATATTCTTTGATACAACACTATCAAGCTTCTATTCTAATTAGAAAAGACGAAAATTTGTTACACTCTCATCATATCCTTGATTGCTATCCTCAACTTCATTGGTAAGTACTTTATGTCTATAATCTAAAGCAAATTCTTCCAAAACTACACGACAATCAAAATTTCTGCGACTTAATCTGGATGCTATCCCAATTGTTCTTTCTTCCCAAATTTTGTTTAGCCTTATCAGAAATATGTAAGTAAATAGCGCTCACTTCGGCAAATTTGGAGTAAGAGGTCCGCCATGACCAGAACACTGCAGAATTTGGAGTATTGGGTCTACTGTAGTCGGTACCCTGGGGAATTTTTTGTGGGGTGGGGGCTCCACTGTGGAGAGTACACTGCCAAATTTAGAGTTAGGGGGGCTTAATTATTTAAAACATATTTATCTTAGTTACATGTGTTTTTATTTATTCTTGTTAAAAAAATTGCATCTAGATTCTTAATTCTAGAGATATAAATATACATACCCGAGACACCCGAGATGAGTATGCTGTACACACGAATCTAACCGAAAATTATTTCGTGTTTATTGCTACAATCTCGTCAGGACATGGCTGAGAATCAGTTATTTATCTTAATATGCAGTCTTGACCTCCGCATCGTCTGAAACAAAATTCCTGGCTATTATTATTTTTCCGTATGTACACTTTCTGTTTGAGAGTCTACATAGAATTTTTTCCTGGCGCTCTCTTCGAAGCCAATGGCACAGTTTCATAGCACTGTTAAGAGCACATCTGGACATTTCCTCCTCCCTGAACTTGAAGTGCGTTTTACCACGATGACCATTAAATGAGCCATTTTCGACAAATCTAATAATGACCCTTTTAGTTAGCTCGACAGGACACTGTGTATAAAGTATTCACATTATGCACGGTAACATCACAAGTGTGTTTAAAGTAGGTACATTATGCACGGGTGACAATTTTACACATTTTTTACGAATTGCTGAATTTAATCACAACCAGAGTTAAATAAATACTTTACTGAAGGCAATTTAAATGGCAGTTCTGGGGAGAGTATTTTGGAATAAAATATAAAAGACATGCTGATCTTGAGTTTGTTCGCAAATTTTCATCCGAAATAAACTTTAATCCTAATATTACTGCTAGTACCGCTACTACTTATATTAAAATTATTTTCAATTTTTTCCTGTTGCATCCTGTTGATATTAAATAAAATGTATAACCCAGACGCTGGGTTTATTTTTCTCCATTTATTATTCTCCACAAATTGCATGCAACACATTTTTCTATAAAGTGAATAGTTTAAGAAATATACCTGGGTGAAGTTAAATGTATTTCCTAATCTTTAATAATTACTATATAAATAAGATGTCTAGGCAAGCAACAGTATGTGCAAAAAATATGAAATATAAATTTTATGAAAAGGACAGACCAAGTTTTTGAAAGTGCTAAAACAATCTGAGAACTTGAATCAGACTATTCAAGTTTTCAAGGGAGAGATTTTTTATACTGATTACAATGCTGCAGCTGGAGCAAAATTGTTGATTGCCCTGTAAGGAGCATTTGGAACAGATATTTCTTTGCATTCTCTCCGGTATCAACATTCAAAGAGATCAGCCACGAATAGTGCTATACTTTCTTGTTGCGGAGTCATGAAGAATCTACAAGACTGGGGATGGTAGTGAAGTAAGGCTGGACTCACTTTAGCCAGGACAACGATGGATCCTGCTCCAGAAGTTCTTCTGAACTTCCTCTCTTGCCAATTCAAGAAAGGATGCGGCGCAGAAGGCTGTACAGAATGCGACCACAGATAAGCAGGTTTAAAGTGCTCTATCATTTGTACTCACTGCAATGGAAGTTAGTTTGTGAACGATGCTGAAATCTTGCATGACCTAGATGATGGAAAAACGAGACTATTGTCGATGAATTGTTGAAGATATCGGAGATGATGAAGGCTGATAATGAAGGTGATAAGGATCAAGAAGAAGAGAACACGGAAAAGGAGGCTGAAGCTCTACTAATTCGTGTACTAGAAGACAAAATTAACGAACCTTGGCCGTTAAGAAGAACAAGGCCAAAGACAAGAATAAATAAAAACCTAGAAATGACTAGAGAAGGATCGAAGAGAGTGAGGAGATAAATTTTGAAAAGACGAAAGATGGATAAGAGATATACACTAGACCAACAGAAGAAAACTAAAAAAAGCGCCCTGTTCACCCTTCTTCACTATTTAGTTTCCGATAAACCAAAAAAAAAAGTTATTTTCAAAAAACTGATTGTTGGCATCGTTATTTCAAGATGGCAGGGCGAGCCGCCATGTTAATTTACTGCAAATTTAGAATGTTTTTTAGAACAACAAAGTGAACGAAAATTGACACTGACTAGTTTTCCGGATTAAATGCGAAGTGGAAATACCTGGCGCCTGGACTAGTAGGCTAATTTAAAGTTTCAAGTGTTAAGAACTAAAAGACAATTTAAATAGAAGAATGTTTAAAAAAGCAAGAGAACAATTAAAAAAATACTTGTGCTAAGAATATTCGTTTTATATGCAAAACTTAAAGAAAATGATTCAAAATTGATATTATAGAAGGAGATAGTTTGAATGACTGGAAGACAGGTTAGCCATACGAACCCCAATTTGTTGAAATACAAGAAACTATTATTCATACAGTTTTATAGTGTAAGAGCCGATTATGTATATATACGAACATGTTTCTCCAGCTGAAACCATGCCGGCCGTCTCTTGAACACACATGCAAGGTGGAGAGAGAAATCTAATAAATAATTTAATGAATAATGGTCTCTAGAAAAACAAACTACTAACATGAAACTACTGTAATGGTTCCCTCTTTTCCCCTCTTCGACATAACCGTCAGGTAAAAGAATCGCAATCCTCATAAAAATCTTCTTTTACAATTTACGGTGAATTAATTTCGATTAATGTAAAGAAAAAAATTACTACCATATTAATTTTGAAGCAAAATATTTTTTTTTTTAATTTTTTATCTGCCATCTTGGATTAACCATCTTGGATGTAAGTAAAAGCATAAGAAAGTAAGAGTAAGAGTTTTCGTCGAAAAATAACCAATAGAAAAATGTGTGCATTAAAGGTTAAAAACTTTTTTAATAATAATACTTTACGAGATATTGACTTGTAAATAAAGATTAGCGTGTTTTGAAAGATGCGGATGATTGCATCCCTGCTTTAGCTCTTATTTACATCCACTTGGCATCCGTCACCCTGATTTAACACTTGAGAAATAAACTAATCAGCGCACAGCGCAGTACGTTCCCCTGCGCTGAAGGCCAGTGGCGGAATCCCCTCGAGGTTCATACAAGTGAATTCTTACATTTTGCGACGGCTCAACTGCTTTATCCTGCTTTCAATCCCTACTTTTTGATTGCATACTCTGCTCCAATTTATACGAGTCAACAAGAACGAACTGATAATAAGGATTTTACGTTCACTTTAGAAGTGATTCATTTTTAAATTTGCATTTGGAAATTGCACAGAGCCATTACAAGCACACTATTCTCTCTGTTACAAAAAAAGAATACTCTGTTTCTTGTTGCAGAATTGAATGCACAGTTCGAATGGTTACCTGATGGCAATCCTCTTCCTGGCGTTCCTCGTCCCAATACTTCTAACTCTCCAGACCGACCTGTTCCTTCTGATAGTCCTCATTCTACTGTTAGGTCTGCTGTTCCTGCCGAACCTTCCATTCGTGTCAGATCCGACTCTCCACCTCGGAGGCGTCGTTCCTCACTCCTTCAAAACCTCCTGCGAAATCCTGAAGAACTTAGTCTTATTCGGCTCATTCCCAAAACGAATCGGGACAAGGCATTCGAAATTCCATCAAGTTTAGAACAGGACGGGGTACCCCTAAACCCCTGCCAACCTCAGAACTACTGGTTTTAACAGCATCAAATGGTGACATCATGGCAACGTTTGAAAATACAAATAGAATTCTTCGTGGAATATTTAGGTATTATAACTTTTTAGAACGGGCAAAACTGAACATGTTCAACGGAACGATTGAAGTACTGCGGCGAGATGAAATTCAGGAAGTTCCCGTAGGTAGCAATCATCCAATCTCAAAGTCTTTTATAGTAGTACAACTAGGTCATCTCTAGGCCAATATTGTCAGGGACCGTACTTGAATTACGTAACGGATTCCACGCCCTCTATAAGAACTCTCCTCTCACCTGTAACAAAGCGTAAAAAAATATTTCAACTCCCCCCCCCCCCCTATTACTGCAAGTAGTTTTTGTTAACGAGAGATTTTTGCTAGTTATTATTGGTAGAATTGGGCAGGGTGTGCGAGAACTTCATTTTCAAAATTTCCTGAGTTTTACTTGACTAATTTTTTTATTTTCCTTGATGAAAAAGCTTAAAATACTGTTCTCTTACTCTTGTAATACGCGGAATAAAAAGTTATTTCTAATACAAATGTTCAAATTTACTAATTTATTTTTAACAAAAAAAGTCATTTTTACTACAAAAGATAGCTTTTTAAAAAATACTTTAATTTTCAAACTGAAAATATAAATACCCAACAAAAAGGTATTACAGTTTACACTTCAATCAAACAGATGAAGTTTGTTTAAAAATAGAACTTTAAAACCAAACAGACGAATTTTCAAAAAATTAAAAATGTTCATCAATAAATAAATGAAAGTTCATAAAAATTGTTGAACCTTCCAGCCAAAATAAGAATTTTCACTACAAAAATTGAATTTTTCAACAAAAAATATGAGTTTTCAACAAAAAAGTAATTTTCTACGAAACTGATGTATTTCTAACTAAAATGAAAAATTCAGACCCGGAAAATTATATTTTTACCAACAAAGCAAAATCTTCAACTCGAAAAGATTAATCTTAGGAATAGACCAATTTACTAAGCAGCTTAACTTTTAATAAAAGAGATGAATTTGCAACTGCGAATATAAATATACAATAATAATAATTAAAAAAATTACATTTCGGCTGTTATGTGTCAAATCGCTAAGTTGAGAACTCCGGTAAATTCTATTCCGAGTGAGTCATCAAAATTTCCATTAGTCCCATAACGGTACTTTTCCTGTGTCGGAAAATAACAGCCTGCGAAACACATGTTCGCAACATTCCAACGGCTGGCCAGGCCCGTGCGTCAGTTTCTCCTCTCCCTCACTTCCACGTACTTCTTTCCTTGTCTATTCTCACCATCTTCCTTCTCTCAGTTTTCATCCTTCACTCTTTTTCTGACGTACGTAAAGGGCCTCTAGGGAGCTCAACCAGCGTTGGAACGAACGCGTTCATGGACAAATTGAATTACTAAAGTTTTCATTTTAAATAATATAA
>JAAAKG020140650.1:0-12056 GCA_010014905.2 Druon quercuslanigerum
AACTATTTTTTAAGTCTAAATAATTCCATTTTTAACCCATTTAATTTAAAATGTTTTAAGTTAGAAAAATAATAAGTATTTTATGTTTAGCAATATTTCACTGTTCATTTAAAACGAGTAAATTGAAACCAAATATTTAAAAGAAAACAATTTGAAACTGAATTGTTTTACGTAGAAAGCGTTGAATATCTAGAATTTCGAAAAGATTTTACAATTTTACGTTACAATTATAACGTTTCTGTTTAAAGAATGTTTCATTTGTAAGTGAAATTGCATTGACGCATAAAAAAAATTCAACTATTATTATTTGTAGGAAAAATTGAGTAATTTTAAGAGATGTTTCGAAGTTTTGAAAATATATCAAATTAATAAAAAACTTGAAATGACTTCAAGTCATTTAAATCAAGTGTCTTAATATTTTTTTCCAGAAGATTTCTAGATATACTTTAAATTTAATCGATTTTTTCCTATAATTTTTGAAAAATCCTACAAATTAAAAAAAAATCTGTATAATCTTACACATTTGTTGCAAGTAAATGTTTTATTCTCCTAAAATCTTTTTAAATTTTCTGTTACAATAATTTTTCAAAATGGAAAATCATTTTCAATTTTCCTAAGAGTCTTAAGAAATTTTTTTTCTTTTTTGAAGCCTCACAATTCTTAAAAAGATTCTAAAGTTGGTCTTTCAACTCTGCCAAAATCTGCATTCTGTTTTTAATTCGGATGTGGATTTGCACAAAAATTTAGGTACGAATAGCCCAATTTTGTCGGTATATACACTTTGTTTAAATTATTTAAAATCATTTCAAGTTCTACATTTAATTTTAATCTTTTAAAAACTTCTAAATATTTCTTAAAGTTACTATAATTTTTTATACAAATAATAAGTGTTCTATTTTTTTATGCATTCAAATTTTAAGGGTTTTTTAAAATTTGAAGGAGTTTGTAATTTTTTTAGGAGACAATCAATTTATTTTAAAATATATTTGAAAGTTCCGAAAAAATTTTTGAAAACTATTTTAAATTTCGAAAAATTTAAAAACATTTCTAGATTTCTCAAGATTTTGAAATAAAATTTTAAAGCTATTCAAGGATGCTTAAACCATTTAAAAAATAATAATTTAACTTCTATTTTCAGAACTGTTGTGTTGTAAAATATATTTTTTAGTTTTTAATATGTCTAGATTAAAATTACTTAAAATACTATAAGTTTGAAATTTTTAAAAGTTAATTGCTTTATTCTTTCATTTAGAGTATTGAAAATCCACTTCAATTGTTTAATTTCTTGTTTATTGTTTAATACTTTAAATGGAAAAATTTGTACAATGGAGTTCAATTTTTTTAATTTCATTGACCGTGACAAATATTTTCTAACCGAGAACAAACCGTGAAATGACCGGAAACTTGTTTTCTTTGATTAAAATGGTCACCCTGCTTTTAACACTTGCACATATTCAATGATAGAAAGTAATATTTAATCTAAGTTTGAAGTGAATTACTTCAGCAAAAGTGAAAATTAAAATAAGTTCGCTTTCTCGTTAATGAAGCTTTATCCGGGGTCAACGCGGGTGATTTTCATTCGAAATTTTTTTATCAAAGTGTCTTAACTTACATTAAAGCAGCATCTCTTAAATCTTACTTCTCTGTGACGTATTGATTAATGTCTATACCTTTTTGTTGCTGAAATGAAACTTTAACATTTGGGTCAGAATCGGAAAGTTTTACGTCACAAAAAAGTATTAAAATTAGCCACCTTTTCACTTCGTATAATCAGTCAATTCAAGTTAATGTTGAGGTTAGAACCTGGTTCTATCACCCTTATGTATAATCATTATGTTTAACAATACAGTCATTATTTTGATTTCTAGCTGATACGAGCCAGGCGCATTCTGAAGAAATTGGGGATGTGCGTGACGCGGGTACGTGATTGAAGTTTAAACAAAATTTTTTAGTATGTCACTAAAAAAATTTAATTCCATTATTTATGTGATCCATTTCAATTTAGGCAGGGTTCTACACTTGAAATCGCATAATCTGTCGAGAAGGAAATATGGTATTTTTGTTGAGGAAAATTATTCCATACGTATTTTTCCGTTATGCAACAAAATTCTTAAAAGTTATGCATATTTCAATGTTGTGCTTTGTTTTTTAAAAAATGTAGACTTTTTTCCTTGAGCCATTATATCTAAACGTGGACTTGCTGAAAAAAAAACAACTTGAAATTTCTTGCTTTTTTTAACTTTGTACTTGGCCAATAAAGATATGTTGTAAGTTTAACCCTTGCAAAATAACTTTTGTAGCCAGAAGCATTCTTTTTTTATTACAGTCGAATGTTCTACTTTTTCTTAGCAACAATCGATGATACAAAAAAATGTTAACATAAAAGTTTGCACGTCTAAACAAGTTCTATGAAAAATGTTTAAAGTTCCTTTGCGACATCTTTTATAGTTCACGAGAAAAATTAAAAAATTACATTTTAAGGGGAAAAAATTCTCCAGACCTCAAAAATGGTTTAAACCGTATAATGCTGATGTGTAGAAACTTTCTAAAAAAATTTAGATGAATAAGAAGGGTGGGATTTATAATAAAATCTTATTTGTTTATTTAAAAAAAAAAAAATCTGGAAAATACCACCTTTTTATTGTTTCAAATATTTTTTGAACATTTTTTACTAATAAAAGAATGGAATCTTATTATTATTGTCCGGACTAAACCATATTTGAGGTAGGGAAATAATTTTTGCCTTCAACGTAATTTTTTCATTTTTCTCGTGAACAAGAAAAGGTATCGCATCTATCATTGTTTTCAAGAAAAAATTTTTTAAATTAAATTGTAAGAGAAAAGATTTCTCTTGGCTACATTAGTTATTTAGTAAGCATAAAACTTACAAGATATGTCTATTATCAAAGTTAGTTAGAAAAACAGCTGCCACTTTATTAATTTTCCAATATTCCGGTGCAATTTGAAAAAAGACGATGAACGCTGTTAGAGCACAACATTCAAATACCCAGAACTTATGAAAAAAATTTTTTTTTGCTAATCCTAAAAATTCATTTTTCCTAACTTCCTCTAAAAAACAACAATTTCTCTCCAAGGGATTCTTCGATTTTAAGTGGAGGGCATTGCCTCATTTGAAATTGATTCATTTCAGAGTATAATGAGTCAATTCAATGTTGCGGTTAGAACCTTGTTCCATCACCCTCATGTAAAACCATTATGTACAGCAATACAGTTATTATTCTTATTTCTAGCTGATACGACCCAGGTGCATGCTCACGAATTTGGGAATGTGCGCACCGCAGGTATGTAATTCAAGTTTAAACTGGAAAAATGTTACCTGGGAACTTCTTCTATTCAAGAAATCACATGTTCTATCTTACAGAAAAAAAATAGAAAAATCCTTCAAAGCAATCAAACTTTTAAGCAGACATCTTTTTAGTTTTGTTTTTTCTAGGGATAAAAATAACAAATGTAAATATTCTTGGAGCTTAGAAGCCTGGATGGAATAGCGAGACTGGCGCTATCTGAATATTTTTTCAGCAAAAGGGTAAATAATTTGCTAAAAAGGAAAAAGTTAAATATTTTAGCATAGTACATAATTCTTCTTTTCCCGGATAAAATATTAAGATAGCACCAGTCCTACTATGTATCAGACATCTTTGCAAGAATCATTTTTGTTGTAGATAGTTGCAAAATTATGCCATTATTTTATTAGCAAGAGCAAACTTAAATCTTTTAGCGTCTTCTTGACGTTCAATTATTAAAAATTGTAATGTTATACTTTGTTATTTGAGATAATTGAAAACTTATCGAAAGAATTCTAAATTTCTTCTTTCATCCGGAATATGTGACTTTCCTGTACTGCAAACATTTCTAGATGCACGTAACCATTCATGTTATTGATATATACATTTTTCTATGTGTAGAAGCTGAGACAAGAATGTTCAAGTTCTTGATAGAGTCCTACAGGTATACTGTAGAAGACCCAAGAAATAAGGAATGGTTGCCGAAGGATATTTGGCCGAAAGTTGCTTTGATGGTGAATGCGAAATTAAAGTGCAACGTTTCTTCAGCTCAATTTGACTCAAAATGGAAAGGCTTAACTAAAACATATAAAAAGCATAGAAAGTTAGTCGAAGATACGGGAGAGTCGCCACGATTTTGGGAATGTTACAATCTAATGGATGATTTCTTTTACGGCAAACCTGAGATTAATCCCGTGGCTTTATCATCAATTTTCAGGAAGCAAGGATAAGCCTCCAATACCAGAGGAGATGGAGGAGAATTATACAAACTTAAGGAAAAATCAGAACGAGAAAGTCGTGAGACGCAAGCAGCAAGATCTGAATGGAAGAGAGCGAAGAAGCGAAGATCAAGATTCACAGTCAAGCGGAGAAGAAATCGATGACCATGAACGCACGCAGTACAGAAAGAGATCTATATTGTCGGAAAAGATTCTTCTTCTACTGGAAAGGAAGTATAAATCTGACAGAGATCTCAGGGAAAGATTTATTAATATAATTGAAGAATACGTCAACATTTATAAAAATTCTCAGGCAAAAAGTATTATTTACTGTTATTATAACTCTTTTTTAATAGTTCTATGTACGCAACGAAGAACTCTGCTTATTTCAATAATTTTACCATAAAGCTATATTTTTAAACTGTAATATGGACCTTTAAAAATATGACTACAGGCGGAAATGATTGAAAGTTGGCAGTTCTTCGTTGAGTGGACACTTTCCTTTCTAAAAAGGAAGGTGGTCTTAGTAGGTAAGGAATATTTCCTTCTGCTACGTATTAAGTATAATCATTCAATTTTCAGGTTAAACCGTGAGTCCAGCGGCCGTAACATATCAGTATTTTAGAGATGAAGGTTGTGAAATCATATAAAGTTGTGTATTTTAAGATAACTCTTGAGAGAAACATAAATTTGATAATGATTTAAATATAGCCAGTGTGTATCACACAAATATGAGATCAGTACAACCCTGGCGGACTAAATGAACAGAAAAGATGCGCTACAGCGTACCCTTATAGTATTTGCGCATAGCATTCCTTCTGTATCATCAAAAAGAAACTAAAAAAACAGCAAGATGGGCAGTTAACTTGTTGCAATTTGAATTTTACGTTAAATTATCCATCATAATGTCACGGAGAAATTGCAATATTTGTTTTACAGCGTTAAAAATTTTAAATATTTCATAATTTCTGCTGAAGGCGACTTCGAGCGCATTTATAGTCTCTTAAGTAGTATGCTGCTACTGAAAGAATATTCGATTGAAGTAGCCTTCAGCCTATGTTAATGACAGGTATTTTTTTTAACTCTTCAGAAAGAACTTGCAATTATTCCATGACCTTCACACGGAAAATGTAACGTATAATCCGAATCGCAATAAATTAAACGTTTATCTCCCTGTTTTTGAGTTTTTGTTGCATGATACGGAAAGGGTAATAGAAGGGTACCTTGTAGCGTATACTTTCCATTCATCCGGTCCGCGACGGTAGTAATTTTGTTCTATTTTTATTTCATTTAGTCTCTGTAGGAAAAACATTGTAGTTTCTGTACAACATTTTGTTGATTAATTGTATGAATATTATCTAAATCCATTTTTTTCGGCTAATAGTTTTCTTCATGATAAAGTCATTTTAATTAAGGTCTTCGAATTTCAAAAATGAAGATCCCTTGCTGTACAACGTGTGTTCATGGTCATCGATTTACGCTTGATTGAGAATCTTGATCTGATATACTTATCTTCTTAGCAACTCTTCGCTTTCATCCATTCACCTCCTCTGGTATCGGAGGTTTAACCTTGCTTCCGTAAATTCGAGAAAGAAATGCACTTTGCCCAGATACAAGAAGACTTTGCCTGAACCGAAAAAAGATTTGAATCTCGTTTGTTGGAAAACACTTGAAAATTAATTCGATTCTATCTGAGTCTTATGTCCGAATGAATCTGAACGAATCCAAAGTAAATTTCCAATCCGAATTAATGCGGAACGCGATTTATTTTTAATCTGAATGAATCAGTGTTCCTATTGATTTGGATTCAGCAGGATTGAATATGTTCAGATTCATTCTGAAAGAAGTCTCTAATAGAATCGGATTGAGTCGGAATATTTTCAAAGCGTTTTCCAACAAACGCGATTCAAAACTTTTCAGATTGATTCGCACTGGTTCAGATACAGTTATCGGAATAGCTTTGAAGCGTGATTGAATACCTATCCTAAAATTTCATTGTGGTATTACGAAGGTGTTTCATTTATTTAAATGTATTAGCTTTAAAATTCAGATTGTGTTAAAGATGAGAATTTAAAACAAAATCCCTGTGAAAATTGTGTGTAAAGCAGAATGGAGTATTAGTACGGGCTGTCTAACATTGCTTTCAGCACCCAAGTAAAATGTTGCAGCTCTCTGAAATCTTTCATTTCTGGTGAATCTGTAATTTTTTAACGTAATTACTTTATCGGACTAATATTTGGTGGATTTGGAACGGAAAATTTTTCAAACTCATTCATGGTACCTTAACAATCTACGATTATTAGGGTTTGAATTGTTGTGAAATATGCCCGCAACAAATTTAAGATAAAATTCAAGGCCCTGTTCCGATAAGACAAACTGATAATAATTGGCAATTGACAGTACTATTTAATTAATAATTGTTAGCATCTTTAGTGTTATGATGTTCGATTTTACGTTTTTATTTCTTTTTAAGCAACAGTATACTTTTCTCGTAAAGCTTAAGGAGAAAATATAAATATTGTTCTTATATTGCGTGGCAAATACATAAGTTTAGACTTATAAATATAAGTACTGTACCTGCAAAAGAGTATACCAAATACTCGAAGGAAAATTGTGATATTTGTGGTATTTGCGCCAAAAGTCAGATATCTGAAAAATAGTTTTCCATGATTTCAAGAATAAACATATTGCAGCTGATGTCATTTTAAATCAAAAACATTATTTTTTGTGATTAATGTTCAAATTTAGAAAAAACCAACATTAAATTTAACTGTGTTTTTTTCAATTGAATCTGTTTCCAATTTGGCAAGTAAATTTTTCATATTTGAAATTGTTAGAAATAATTTTTTTGTATGGAAACATTTTTTAAACAATTAATTATATATTTAAATTATTGACTTTTTTTTAAAAATGGAAACAGTACAGTTGTAGACAATGCTTTCCCGAAAAAAGCGTCATTAATTGAAATGCAATAATTTTTAAATAATTGGTAGGAAGCGACGGTCAGAAAATAATATCACCAATTTTTTGACACAATTTCTGTACCTGACAAAAATTCTATCTTCAGTGATATTTGACCTTCAAAAACGAAAATACAAAATGAAATTTGGCATTTCTTGTATTTTTTTTTTTGCAAATCAGCGTATGGAAAACAACTTTTGCCAAACGGACAAATGTTTAACGAGGTAAAAAGGGTGTTGCTTTTTCATTTTGTACGGATTTGTCTGCAGCATAAACATTTTTTTAAAATCAATATTCTACCTTCAAAAATGGAGATCAAAAATAAATTTGTCATTTCCCTACCGATAGAAATTTCTGAATATTTACTGAAGATTTTTCTGCTCAGAGAAGCTTTACAGAAATTATCGGCATGGAATTACGGTAGATATTTGTAAAGGTCCAGCTAGCTAGTTTGAATGGGCTGAAGGCTTTAAAATATCCTTTCCGAAATTGAAATAAGAATCATAAATAACAAGCGGAGGGGCTGAAATTGAAATAAGAATGCGATCATCAATAACAAGCGGGGAGGCTACCTCATTAGAGTATAGCCGACACTCAAGGGTTCCTTCTTAATCCTTCGGATTAAAATTTAGAAATACATTTTTTTTATTTTAAAGTTACCAGCCTAAAACATAATCATTCGGAATCTACGGTTTTTGATTATTTAAGATATCTAACTTTTTTAACTGTTTTAAATTAGAATTAATATAATGTATCTCTTGTATGGAATGAGATAGTCGACAACAGACAACATTTTTTAATTCAACTTCACATAGTATAAAAAAAAGTGTTAACTACGGCTATTTGCCGTAATTTTCTATTTGCTATTTGCCAAAAGAAGCCCAAAATAATTTTCGACTTGTTTTGGTATTTTGAATGCACCTAAGCATTCTATTATTATAACGCATATATGACTGACGAAAAATAATTACTTACGAGCTCCTTGAATGCTAATCTGTTCTATTATTTTTGGGCTCTTCGAAAATACCAACTTTGATTTTTGGGCTTCAACCCTTAACGCTGAAAACACCATCTTTTTGTATCGCAGATATCACTTTCACGAAAAATAATTATTTACGAGCACGTTAAACGCCAATCTATTATATTATTTTTGGGCTTTTTGAAAATACCAACATTAATTTTTGATCTTCAACCCTTAAGGCTGAAAAGCACCCTCTTTGAACAACGTTATATGACTTTGCCGAAGAAAAATAGTTAATGAGCACCTTGAACGCCAATCTGTAATATTATTGTTGGGCTTTTCGAAAATACCAACAATAATATAATAGATTGTCATTCAAGGTGCTTGTAAAATATTATTCTTTGACAAAGTCATACAAAGTTGTTCAAAGAGGGTGCTTTTCCGCGTTAAGGGTTGCAGTCCAAAAATAAAAGTTGGTATTTTCGAAGAGCCCAAAAATAATAGAATAGTTTGGCGTTCAAGGAGCTTGTAAATAATTATTTTTCGTGAAAGTCATATATGCGTTATAGTAATACAATGCTTAGGTGCATTCAAAATACCAAAAGAAGCCCAAAATTATTTTGGGCTTCATTTCAAACTTTTTGTAATTTTCAAAAAGGGGTTGGTTTTTCTGTGAATAATTGTGGCTTTCTCCAAATGGTTTGTGGGTTCGCTCAAGAGCCCGAAGAAGTCGAAATTCTGTTCCGCTTCATTTTCCACAATTTTCAAAAAGGAGGTGGTTTCTTCATACGTGAGGGTGGTTTTTTAAAATTTGTTATTGGTGCATTCAAGAGCCGAAGAGAAATACCAAATTCTGTCCCGCTTAATTTTTCATTTTTTTCAATTTCCATTTAGTAGAGATGCTAGCTTGATTCAAGCTAGCATCTCCAAGCAAAATTCGATCTTTCAAAGAAATTACTTAAGTCAAGAAACCGGAAATGTGGGACCAAAAAGCCCCAAAAAAAACATGAAAACAGAGCTAAATTCTGGTTCCCGAAAATCAGGGTGCATACCCGTTACCAATGATCGATGACATTCTGGACCAACTCGGCAAAGCAAAATTTTTCTTAGCCCTCGATTCACCATAAGCGCAGGTTTCCACCAGATACAAATAAAAGAAGAGTGCAAAAAATACACTGCTTTCTCAATACAGTCAGGACACTTCCAATATAACCGAATGCCTT
Source organism: Druon quercuslanigerum (assembly GCA_010014905.2). Classification (NCBI taxonomy): domain Eukaryota; kingdom Metazoa; phylum Arthropoda; class Insecta; order Hymenoptera; family Cynipidae; genus Druon; species Druon quercuslanigerum. The sequence continues at coordinate 9,389 of JAAAKG020140650.1, forward strand.
TTGGCCTAAAAAACGCTCAAGTTACATTTCAGAGGATGATGGACAGAGCATTCCGTGGTCTTAATGGAAAACATTGTTTCATCTACATTGACCACATAGTCATATATGGGAACACAATCCAGGAACATAATAGAAATCTGGAACTAGTCCTGCAACGCATTACTGAATTAAAATTGAAACTAGAACCTACAAAATGCCAATATTTGAAACCCGAATTAGAATACCTGGGACATATAATAAGGAAAGATGGGATAAAACTAAATAATGAAAAAATACAGAAAATTCTTAACTTTAAACAACTAAAGACAGTTAAGGATATACAATCTTTTCTTTGATTGACCGGATACTAGAGAAAATTCATTAAAAAAATTCTCTACGATCGCTAAACCTCTGACAACATTAACACAAAAAGAAGTACCGTTTAATTGGACATCAAATTGTGAAAAATCTTTCCAAAGCTTAAAAAATGCTTTAGCATCCGCACCAGTCCTAAGATTCCCAGATTTCAAAAAAAATTTACCCTGTCAACCGATGCTTCAAATTACGGACTAGGGGCAGTCCTTTCTCAAGAAAGTCATCCATGCCTATTTATCTCAAGAACTCTAAATATAGCAGAGGAAAATTAAACAACTAGCGAAAAAGAATTGTTAGCAATAGTCTGGGCCATCAAACGTTTACGACAATACGTACTAGGAAATAAATTCACTATTCAAACAAACCACAATGCATTAATATGGCTGCATAATGTAAAAGACCCCAGCTCCCGTTTATTAAGATAGAGACTGAGATAAGAAGAATATGTATATAAAATTAAGTACGTGAAAGGAAAATAGGACAAAGTAGCCGACTGTTTATCACGACTATTCCATATCCAAGATAAAGATGTAGGACAAATGTTTGCGATAACTAGAGACTCCCTACTACAAGCAATGGCGCGCGCAGGAATACGTGACGAAAAAAACAGATGAAGAAAACTTAGAAGATCTGTTACCCGAAATTAAAATATGTGATATGCCAGTCATCAGAGAAGATAGAATATTGCAAGACGAGGAAAAAATAAAAATACCACATAAAATAACGAGAGAACTCCCAATTGAAATAGATACAGATGAAGAAAATAAAAAACAATCTGAATCAGAAAACCTGTACACTGATTTTACACAGTGACGATTAAACCCTATTCCAGGAAAAGTTCACATAAAACCGAATGCAAAGTGTAAATTATGGACAACGTTGGAAAAAAAAGATCTACCATAATTTAACGAGGAACAGTGGTTAAGGAAGTTAGGCCAAATTATTGAGGAAATACTAAATAAAAACTTAACTATTATTCGCATCCGTATAGGAGATCCTTAAATCTCCCACCTTGAAAAAGAACTACTTCAAGAGATGTTAGAGTTTTTGTCAACATATTATCCGGAAAATTCATTCTCATTACGTTTCGCTAATACAAGAGAATTGACAAAGGAAGAAAGAGAAGCAATTGTAAAAGAGGCACGCGCAAGCCACGTGGGTGCGCAAAACCCCTTAGAGATATCACAATAATTAGGATATTGGATTAACCTGGAAAATGATATTAAAAGATACGTAAAACACTGCCCAATTTGTCAAGTTAATAAAACAAAGAGAATCAAGATCAAAATGGAAAGCATAATCCCCGATATCCCTTTACAACCCAATGACAATGACAAATACAAGATCACCTAACCAGATATACAGTACTACTTTCTTTGAAAAAGGAAACATGTAAAGACATAATTAACAACTAATCGATCACTACATTTACACTTTCGCTGCACCTAAAACGATACTTACGGATCAAGGACAAAATTTTATTTCCGAGTTAATGCAACAATTTGAAGAAGTCTTTCGAATACAACATGTTAAGAGGTCCATCAAGCTAGCACCTCCACAATCGAAATTCCCCAATTTCTTTGCATCAGAATTTTGGGCTTTTTTGGGCTATTTTTGGGCTATATTGCCGATTTTTGGGCTCTACTCCTTTGTTCGAAAATTCAAATTTCGAGTGGAGGTGCTGGTTTGAATCAAGCCAGCACCTCAACTATATGAAAATTTTGCAAACTCAAAAATTAAACACGTCAGAACTTTGGGCTTTTTTGGGCTCTTGAACGCACCAACAACCAATTTCCAAAAACTACCCCTACCAAAGCTGAAACTACCCCCCATGTGAAAACGGCAACTCGGAAAAAACAAAGTACAGTAGCCTCCCACTTATCGCACTATCAGTTATCGCGACTTCCCCTACTTGCTTTGCTCCCACTGTCGACATATGCATGCGCACGCATTAAACAAAATCCTCGCGCGTAAATATAATTTGTAAAAATTTTTAAATTCACTGTGACGTATTTAAGAGGTTAATACTTAATTCTTTTTTTAATTCAAAGTACTTACTAATTCGTAAATCTATGACTTGCAAATCTATACTGAAAAAGAAAAAACTCCTTTTGAAAGAAAAATTGAAAATAATTATTTGCGTTGAAAACGGAGAGACTGCAATTTATATTGCAAGAGAAATCGACACGCATGTCAGTAACATTTATGGATAAGGTTAAATGTGCGAGAATATTTGGCGAATAGAGTTTAACTCATAATGTACATATTTTCGCACACAAAATAAATATATGTAATTAAAAATCACTGTTAATAT
>JAAAKG020140651.1:0-12056 GCA_010014905.2 Druon quercuslanigerum
AGCTTTGATACTTTTGCAGTATATTAAATATTATAGTTTGTTTTTAATTGGGCTAGGATTTTCTAATATTATAACTGAAAGAACTAGTTGATGAAACTTTTTTTCTTCACTGATTGAAATTCAGTTGAACTCCTACTTTTTAATAAAAAATTTGATTTAGAAATATAAAACAACTTTAAATATGATTTTTTTTAATCATATCAATCTAAAGGGATTAGGAAGTGAGAGTGAGTTTAAAATCAGATGTTTTAGCTTAAGACGGTAAATATAAAAGGTCGTCGATCCGAGAAGGAAACGTAAGTTTGTATCTCTCATTTCTTATTTAAACAAATCCCACATTGTCGGATTTCGTTTGCTCGTGGTTATATTAATATTTGTTGCTTTACGAGTGTCAAGTGGATAAGACAAGTTTTAGTATTTACAGTGTAAATCGACACTATGCTCAGTCTCGACCTTATTGATTTAGCTTTAAAATTAGATATACCTGTATATATTGTACCATTCGCCGTGTTCTCTCAAACAGTTTAAAGCTCGATTATCTTTTATTTCTACCCAAAATTTTAAGTAAACTAATTATTCTAATTTATGAACCAATTTTTATGAAAATTGGATCACTGAAAAATTGAGGGTTTTGGTAAACAATTAAATGTTTCATTGTACCAAACTTTTAGAAACGTTCGAAAGTTTCATAATATATTAAATTCAATTTTTAAAGCTTTAAATTCCTTACATTTCAATTTAAAATATTCAATTTTAAACAAAGTATAATAAGTTTTAATCAAGAAAATTCAATTTCTACTGAAAAGAACGAATTTCCAACAAAATGGTTGAATTTTTGATAAAACGTTAAATTTTCTACCGAAAAGATGAATCTTCAACAACAACAAAAATAATTTCTAACAAAGTGGCGCATTTTTTAGCCAATGAGGCAAAATTGTTTACAAAAAAAAAAGAATTATTAACGAAAAATTCAAAATTTGTTATTTAAACTAAAAAATATTTTTTATTTAAAATAAAAAACAACTGAATTCAACGAGAATAGGCATTTTTTGTATAAAAATAGTTGAATTTTCAAGTAAAACCAATTAATTTTAAAATCTATAGATTTCAATCAGTTAAATTTTCGAATAATTTAAGTCATTAATTGACTTCTAGCTATGAATACAATATTTTCACTGATAAATTAGTAATACTTATTGATTGATCATTTAAAAATAGCTGATTTTACCTAGAATTTAATTACTAAATAATGTTAGCAAAAAAGAATACTGTTCCAAATTTATAGAAATCCAAACACTTGTATTTCTAACTTAAAAAAAATAAATCCCACAAAAAGAAATGAATTTTGAAAAAAAAAGAATTCTTAAAAACAAAGGTAAATTTTAAACCGAAAAATATTAATTAGTAAAAAATAGCTTATTCATAGAAAGAATTTTATTTCTAATTTATATTAGTAGAATTTTTTACAAAAAAATATTAGATTTCTACCAAAAGAGATGAATTTTCAAAATAAAAAAGATGAACATGGAAAAAAAGTTGAATTCTCGACAAAAACAATTTTTGTCTTAAGAAATAACAAAAATTTCAACAGAAAATAACCATTTTCTACCACAAAGATTAATTTTTAACAATGAAAATTTAAATTTAAATTTATACATGAATTTTCAAAAAAATATAAAAATTTCTAACCAAATATTTGACTTTTTTAAATTTTAATTAAGTTATGTAAGTCTCAATCAAATAGATCAATTTTCTACCAAGAGGATTTATTTTCTACCATAAAATATAAATTTTTAAAAAAATCAGTTACATTTTTGACCCAAAAAATAAAAAATAAAAAAATAGTTAGATTTTTAACTTTAAAGATGATAAATGAAACGATTATTTCATTAAAAAATTAATAGATGATATTTCAACAAAAAATATTGTTATTTTAAATCCGGAACATTTCAGCTTATTCAAAAAGATTACTTTTCAGACAAAAATTTCTAATTTCTACCAAAAAAATCTAATTTTTCGACAAAAAATAGAGAATTTTCAACAATTATTTACATATAAATATTTACCATGAGATATGATAAAAAAAAGAATTCTCAACAAGAAAAGTACAGTTTATACTTCTACAAAAGAAGAGGACTTCTCAACGAAAAATGCAATAAAGTTATTGATATTTCAATCAAAAAAGATTTTATTTTAAAATAGAAAACAGTTTAATTTATCCGAGCAAGAAAAATTTTCAATAAATTAGTTAAATCCTTAACCAAGACAGATTAATTTTCGACCAAGAAGAATTTTTTGTCAAGAAAATAAATAAATTTTGACTAAATTATTGAACTGAACAGCCCGACTTGAAAATTGTACAATAGATTAGAATATTTAAAAATTCTAACCTTATAGAGTATTTTTGAGCCCGGATTTGGATTCAGCGACCCAAAATTGACCGGAAATGACTAGTCTCGTTTATTGTAGAGTTTTCATGTCGGGCTGTGTTATCAAGATAAAAATTTTTTTTTTATAAACAAGTTGAATTTTAAGTAAAGTAAAAAAAGTTAATTTTATACCAACCTAGTTAAATTTACAACCCATACAAACGATTTACAACCAAACTGTTGAGAAAATAATAATCTTTAAAAAAAGAATGACTAAACTTTCAACGAAAAATAGTTTGATTTTCTTACTGAATTCTACCAATTCAGCTAGCATTTAAGTAGAAGCTCATGAAAAATAAATATAAATTTTTATTTATGTTTAATACACTCTTTTAATATCTAAATATTTATAATAATTTACATAATATGTATATTTCATTATATTAATGTTAATAATTACATTAATATTATATTATTATCAAAATTTAAGAAATTTAAATGAGATTAGAATAAAATTTAAAACCCTATTTAACGTCCAATAATCAAGTAAATGTGCAGAATTTATGAAAATAAAACCAAAAATCTAACGACCAACTTTGAACAACTCCCATAAAATGTTCCTACAGCAATCTGAAAAAAATGCTTCAAAATCTTTTTTCTAAAAAAGAAAACAAAACAAATTCTTTTTCTTTTTGGACAAAAATAAAAAAGAGGAAAGAAAAATAGATATGATTGCAAAATTAAAGGTTTAAATTTAATACTTTCATTTTTTAAATATTGAAAATTTTCCCGAATTCATATTTAAACCTTATCATTTGGCCAATGTTTCATAAATAAATATTATATGTAGCATTCTCCTGTAAAAGGGAAGCTATCAAGAAGAAAAAATTATAAAAACAATAATGACACTCTTTTTGTTAAGAGATACCAGTTTCATACGAAGATAAATAATATAAATCGACTAATATTCATATGGCAAAATCAATTTATTTGAGCCACTTTAAATTAAAAAAATTTTTTTTTTTAAATTGGCTTGATTGAAAAAATTCTGATCTACAAACCACATTCTTTAGTCAGCTTTAAATAAGCAAAAGAATGAGTATGCTTTGATATATTTGGAAGCTTTGGATTCTTTTCACAATTACTTTATTTTCTTTCACAGAAAATATTTTTAAACATCTATTTTTTTACAATGCTTCATTTTTCGAAAACGAGAGCGGAAATGTATATTCGTTGTGTGCCACTTTGCATGAACTCCCAGGTGTTTACGAGCAAAATAATAAGCGAGCTTTATGGAGCTTGACAAGCGAGCACTATTACATAGCTCATAATTGTAATTATTATTATATACCGCGATTATGCTGCTTCTGGTTTCTAAAACTGAATTGATCAGTTTGCCATATTCTCGAGGTAATTCGAGGCTTACCTCTACGGCAATGTAAATACTTAGCACGCGAATCATAAAATTCTATTATTCTGCCCATTATAGGATATGTAATGAGCTTTGTCATATAATTTAGAGACTCATAATCACTCTTGTTAACACAAGATTTCTTTATGCATATTGGTTTGTGCAAAAAGAGTGTTCTTTTTTATTTGAATAAATCAATATCTTAACAATGATAAAATGTTTTTGATTCAAACCCATTTTATCTGAATTCTTTACTTGACCTTGTTCGTTTCATTCAAAAGAATTTGCATATAAACCAAATAAATTCCTAGTTTAAATTAAAATTGTATACATTTTTTTTTGCTCTAAACATTTATTGTTTTAAATTAAGTAAGGATTTTGTTTTATAAAATTCAATAAATTTATCAATAATTTTCAAAAAATTTCAATGCATTGGTTCTAAATAACATTCATCGGACGCTTTTATATACATTAAAAAATATAGTCTTTATTTGAAGAAAAGCTACACTGTTCTCTTAGCGTTTTTTAAGGAACTAGCGTATCTTCAAATTTCGAAAGATATGTTTGGTTTGCATCAAACAATTATTTATATAAACTCAAATATATATTTAAATCAAATCAATGTATAAAAAAAGTTATTTGTTTTATTTAATAAGGTAGATATTTTTCATTTATTAAAATTAAATGTACGTCATGGTTATTTATATAAAACATTTGTTTCTCTTAATCATATAATTTAAAAAAAAATCCCAGTAATACCGAAACAAATGAGAGTTAAGCTTATTTAATAACCAATTTTAAAAAGTGTTAAAGTGGTGAAAAAGTTGAAAACGTCTTTTCTTTTACATATAGTATGTAGATAGTTATTAATATGATTTATTATTTATTTCGAATAAGGCATTGGTGTCTTATTAATAATAAATAAAAACTATTAACAGCATAATTATAAACTTTAATATAATTTCTATGAGTATTAAAAACGCTAAAAACTTTATATACTTTGTGTATTGCAATTAGAAATCTGAACAAAATTAAGCTGATTCTGTCAAAAATTGGCCCTCTGTAAAAGAGTTTTCTGACATTTTAAGAATTAAAATTATATTATCAGCATGTCTTATGAAAGAAAACAACATTAAAAAAAAAATAAATTAAAAATTATGACAAATTAAAATTAAATTAATATAATATTAATATTATATTATTATATTATTTTTTATTATACTATTATATTTATTATTATATTATTATTATAGTATTATTATATTATTATTATATTTATTATATTATATTATATTATATTATATTATATCATATTATTGTAATAATTAATTAAAATTAAAATTATCAGCATCTCTAATGAAATAAAAAAACATTTTTTTTAAGGAAATAATTTTAAAATCACAACAAATATTTAATTGAAAATAGTTTTTGCAATTGAATTTTTCTTTAATGTCACTACTTAACGATTGTTTGAAAATCGCTGACATTTAATGAATAATTTTTTTAATGTTTAAGCGTTCCCTACAACTTAACCGTACCTAACTTTTTAAAATAAGTAAATTATCTGCAGTAGTTATTTTTGAAAAAAATTGTTTTAACCAGTTCAACCATAGAAAAAATTATTTCCTAAATTGAAAGCAGTAGAGTTATAGAGAATGTTTTCCAGAAAAAAATAGGTCATAGATTAATGAAATACAACCATTTCCTAAAAATTGGTAAGAAGCGATAGTAAAAGAAAATCAGTCGTAACAAAATTGTGAGAATACATTTTTTTATTATTTTAAAATTTTTCTATTAAAAATAATATTTTTTATTTAAAATTACATCAGTAATATTATTTTGACTCTTAAAACCAAAGAAATTTTTTTCTTAGAGATCTGATTTTCGGTAGGAGAACTATTTTCAAATACTTTTATACCTTTTTCTTGTCGTTAAAAACTAATATAAACTTATATAAATATTTGAAAAGCGTTTCTTATCTTCTTTTTCAAATACAACTAAGCATACACATTACATACTTATTATATATATATAAATATATTTTGTTTAAATTGAAGACATATTTTCTTTTTAAAATATACTATTGATGTAATTTTACAAGAAACGGACAATTAAAACGGTTCTAAACCTTAAAATGTATTAAAAATTTGTATTTTTTGATACTAAACAAATTTAAAAAAAAGGTTTAAAATATAATGCAATTAAATTTAAAAAGTCAACAATTTTCATTTAAAAGTGTACTGAATTTTTATAATTTGAAAGCGCTAAAGCATTTTAGAACGCGTTCAAATTTTTTAAATTTTCTGTTTCAAAAAATCTTAACTGGGAAAAATTATAATTTAAAAGGGTTGACATAATTTTTAACACTCTCGAATTATAAAGCATTAAATCATGAAATTCTTTATATTATTTTAAAAAAATATATTTTTTAATATCACGCCAATTCAAATTTGGAACATTTAAATCTTCTTACTCAATTATCAGTAGAATTTTAATATTTCTCAAGACAAACTTAAAAAAAATATTTATGCAAATGTGTGGGTGAAAAAACTTTTTTGGATCATGTATCCATATAGAAAGAAACATTTTTAAATCTATAAAGTTTATTTTAAATTTGTTTATTTTAACCGTGTAGAAATGTCCCTGGTTGACCCTAATACAATTAGTAATTATGGATGCTAGATAAATTATTATTTGAAAAGTATAATTATAATATTTATTAAATCAGTGATTTGTTTTAAATCAGAATGGATTTTTAAAAATCATTGTCTTAATTTTTTTATCAAAAAGAAAATATTCATTTTGGATTCATTGTAAAATTTGAATGTTAAAAAAGTTGAATAAAATTTCAAAGTTTCTTAAAATTATATATCATAAGAGAAGTATTAAAATATGAATGGATTTTAAACAGTGCTTACACTGCTATTTGTAGTCGGAAATTGAAATATTTTTTCAAAAATTTATTTGATTTCATGTATAGACGTTAATATCAAAAAAAATTGTTTAGCCAGCTTAAGTTTACTAATCAAATCGATATTCCAAACATTAACAAATCTCAATTATCTAATTTTTTCAAAAAATGGATTTGCCCGTTTTCTTCGCTTACTCTTCAAATTTTTATTTTCTTCTTTTTGGAAAAACCTTAAGAATAATGCTTATTAGAATACACGTAGATGATTATTCAGTCTAAGAATGACATCAGATGAATAAATAAAATCTTCTCAATTAAGTGAAATACGACGCGATTTAATCGCAATTTAGTGAATCGCGGTTCAAGTAGCTATTCTCAGAAATTACAAGCTTATTCATTGCTCGAGGCTTTTACTGCCCTTAATTTCGAATAAAACAATCAAAGATTTCAAGCTGGATGTGATAAAAGTTTCGCGCATTATAAATAACATTCAACAGCTTCCGAATTGAGTACTCAGAAAACGATTTGTTTAAATCAACAAAGCTTTTCTTGCTTCAACCACAGAATATTCTTGTTATATGGAAAATAAAATATTTGGTCGACATCACCAAATTTTTTGGTTGTTGCAAACAAATCCAATGGAAGATGAAGTATTTGCTTGATTCAGTTTAATAATTTTTGAGCAACCAAACATTTTTGTTAATCAGCAAAAAGTTGTTTGTGTCAAGTAAATAATGTTGGGACAATTAAATATTTTTTGATACAATAATATTTGTTTGATTCAACTAAATTTTCATTTATGAAAGAAAACAATTTTTTTTCTGGAACGAGAAAGTTCAGTTTCGGCTGTCCTCCAGAATAAAGATATAACCATTTCTTGCGAATTACATAAAACTCATTACGCGTCATCATGGGTTATTGAACGCGTCAAAGTAGAACTCATAACAGGGTCGTTGTTACAGATATCGAACTACTTTTTTATACTTCAATAAAAGCCAAAGTCTTTGATATCGCCATCGTGCAATGAAGGGCAGCTCTGTGTTTATTTTTTTTTTTTTTTAATTTCATAGCCATTATAAAATATTCCGAAATTGATGTAAATTGTGGTATTGAAACTAATCAATATTCACTGAGAAAAATGTTTGTTTTCAAGCAAATAAGTTTGTTTGAATCTAGTTTGTTTGATTACAAGCAATTTTTAATTGAATTAAACAAACTTGATTTGAATTAAACAAAACCTATGTTTAAAATAAACAAACATTTGTTTAATCCTATATATTAAAGAAATAAAATCTTTGAGCTTAATAAAGAATTTGTTTGATTCAAAAAGTTTTGTGTGAATGAAATAAAATTGCTTTAAATCAAACGAAATTAGTTTAAATCAAACAAAAATTTGTTTAATAGAAATATAAGTTTTGTTAGAATAGAACAAAGTGTATTTAAAAAAATTTTTTGTTTGATTAAAACTAACTTTCAGTCTGCAAGGTTGCTACAAAATCCCAATTTCGGAATTTCTTGACTTTTCCCTGACCAATTTTTTATTAGATTAATAATGTTAACGCAAAACAATGTTTATTTCTGAATTTATTAAAAACCCTTTCATCAAAAAGAATCATATAAAATTTTTTAAGGGGTCATCCAAAAAATTTTGTAAGACAAACATAAATTACATTAATTTTTAATTAAATAGTTGAAATTTAAACTCAAAAGGGGTAAGCTTTAAACAAAAAGTGGAAGAATAAAATGAGCAGTTAAACAAATAATTTTCAACCAAGGCGATGAATCTGCGATAAAAGCCTGAATTATCGCAGCAAAAAGAGTAATACATTATATTTCGAGCTAAAAATATTAAAATTTTTATTAAAAAATAGTTTAATCAAACTAAAAAATTTGAATCATTATTGACAAATAAATAAATTTTTAAATAACAAAGCTCAATTTTCCAGCAAAAATGAAATATTTCAATTGCCAGTTTAATAAATTAATTTTCAAGTAAAAAAAAATGTTTTCACAATATAGTTCAATTTTTAACCAGAGATTAATTTTTAACTAAAATGATGAAAATTTAACCAAAAAAAAGTTTTTAATCAAATAGTTGTATTTTCAAACCAAAAGATGGATTTTCTACCAACAAAGGCAAATTTTAAACAAACTATATTATTTTTTTAACTAAAATAGATACATTTTAAACCAAAAATAGAATAGTTAAATTTTTATTTAGAAAAATAAACTTTTCAACAAAAAACAAAAGAATATTTAACCAAATCAAAGAGATTTTCAAGACAATAGCTACATTTATAATAAAACAGGCGTATTTCTAAATGAAAAAATTAATTTTCTGTAAAAAAGATCAATTTGAGCACAACAATTGACTAGATAAATTTTAAGTTGAATAAAATAACTTTTAAGACAATAACCTTCAAATAATCAAATTATATTTTAACCAAATAGGTGAGATCTTAACCCATAAATTGAATTTCTATCAAAAAAAGACAAAATTCCAACAAAATACATAAATTCTGAATTTAAAAAAGATCAATTTTCAACTAAGAATAGAATGTTAAATTTTAAATTATAAAATAACTTTAAAGCACAAAAAACCACAAATTTTTAACAAAATATTTAAATTTTCAATTAACAAAATAATTTTTTGAATTAAAAGATGCTGTGTTAACTAATACGATTACTTCTAACAAAAATTGACGATTTTTCAACAAAATAGTTGAAGTATGCGCAAAATAGATTAGCGTTCAACCTAAAATATAATAGTTAAATTTTCATTTAAAAAATCAATTTTCGACTAATTAAAATAATTTTTTAACGAAATAGTTCATTTTCCAACCGAATTTGAAACTGTTCAATTTATAGTGGAAACAAATGAGTTTAAAAATTAACAAACAATTTGAATTTCGAACAAAAGAAAAAGGGGTTTCAAGTAAAAGACCAAATAAAAAAAAATGAATTGCACCAAAAATAGATGTATTGATCTCAAAGAAAAGAAATTGTCAACAAAATAGTCGAATCCTTACTATTGTGATTTTTAACAAAAAATAAGTAATTACTACCAAAAAAAGACAATTAAAATATTTTTAACGTTTTTTTATACATTTTTTATAGAATGTATTTATCTGTTGCCCCAAGAAACTTTTAGGATAAAAATAAATACTTGAAGAGATTTTTAAAGGTATTTTTTATAGAATGTGATTTTTTTGTTACTCCGCGAAAATTTTATGAGAAAAATTAATATAATCGAAGCCATGTTAATAAAAAAACTCGATTTTGTATTTAAATACAAAACAATAAAGATATTTTCATAATATTATATGGTGAATAATAGTTTACATTTTTTACATGGATTTTGTTTATAGAATGTCGTTTCCGGTTACCCCAAAATTATTTTAGGATGAAAATTAAAATAATTGCAGGTGAAAATTCTGAAAAAATTACGGATGTGTCTTTAATTTATATGAACCGATAAAAAATTTAAGTAAGGCAACATATTTTATTGTGTTAGCATACAATTGTATTGCAACTCAAAATTCAGCGTTAGGTCAAAGTAATATACTTTTTAAAATTCCTTATATTACATTAATAATAATAAATATAATATTAATATTAAAATAATAATTATATTTAATAAAATCAAAATGATATGCCGATAATAAAGTTTTCAATTAGATGTGTACGATAGCTGAATTTAAATCAAATAAAAAAATTGACCACGACATTCTTAAAAAAAATCTATTTAAGAAAATGTTATTTGATATTTACCAAATAATTTCATGGAAATTGCTTCATTTCTTAGCAATTAAATACAATAATCTTTTTTTCTAAAAGCGCTTCAGCGATTTTTTTCATTTTTATTTTAAAATCTTCATGGGATGCCATGTTACAATAAACAATAAAAAAATAAAATTTTCTTGGAAGTTTTATCAGAACATGTTTGAGCCGTAAAGCAATACCTTCTGATGTACTGTGACTTAAATTTTTTTTGATTAACTCAATACAGGAAGAAACAAACAGAGACAAATTTCGCAACAAATTTTATCTTTTGTTTCTTCTTTGACATGAAATGCATAGTGATACGGAACATATAATAATTTTCAAAACAGTCATAATACCTTAAATTTTCCAGATCCAATTCGACGAACTGCTCGATGACACCAGATCAAAAAATAAATTTGTAACAAATATAGACGAACACAATTGACTAAATTGATCACTCTCACTTAAAAAGTCTACCTTTCATCTTTTACTCTTCACTCACTGAATTTCATATCCGTGAATACCCATTCAACCAAATTGATTTTTACCAAAAGAAGAAACTGTCTCTAAAAAACGCGAACTAAAATGCCTCCTATTTTTTACCTAGCCAATGCTTCTTCACTTAGCACAGTGGAGATGAGTGGTAGAAATCGCGGTATATCATTTCTTTACAAAAAGAGAGAAACTTTTTCAAAGGAAGTAGAAAATTGAAGGGAATTCCGAGAAAAAAAAATGGTGAAATCGCTTGACCAGCGAGGAGGCGACGGACAATTGGTTGCAGGATGCGCGCACAAAACTGGCGGACACAAAAGAAGCAGGTCGTACGCGCGTGCGTGCTTACAACAATGTAAGTTCTGAGTGCTTTTCGAGCGCATAACAATGGTCAGCTATGCTCGTACGAGGCTCATGGTATCTGGATGGGACGAATCGAGCACTGAAACCTACACTCGATGCATGCTTTCCTTTTCCGCGCCCCCTCCCTTCTCCTCATCGGAGTAACTTCTCCTCCTTCGAACCACCGCCGCCACCTCGACGCCGTGTTTTCTGGACCAACCCTCTTTCTTCCCTCTTTTAGTCTCTTTTTTTTCTAACTCCCCCTAGGTCGATACGAACGATGCGTTAGCGAATTTTTTTGTGGAAGGAAATTTCCCCTCTTTGGGGACGTTCAAAAACTACTTTACATTGTCAGAGAGGGTGTAGGGTGGCAGGCTTTGTAAAGATATGTGACGTAAAAGAGGGGTTAAAGCAGAATGCAAGATCAAATATGCAAAATATGAATATTTATAGAAATTTTTTTTCGAATGTCTGGGAACAATGAAACTTGGTTAGTTTCACGCTGACAAAAAATTCTGCTAAACTTACAGGATTTTAAGTTAAAATGGGGCGGCATAGATTTTCTGTAACAATTGTCGAACTTTTTACAGAGTTTGCGGAATTTTTAGTTATTTTATTTGACGAATAATTGCTGTAACATTTACTGAAATTTTCTGTCAAATTGGTATTTTTTAATTGTAAAATCTGATCAAAAAGTCTGTAAATATTACAGAAAGTATCCGTAAATTTGTAAAATTACTGAAAGCTTAGTATATGACAATATATA
>JAAAKG020140652.1:0-12055 GCA_010014905.2 Druon quercuslanigerum
TATATATATTTAATAAGATGTATTAATATTATATTATTAATACAATGTATTCAAGAGTAAGGAAATTATGCTCATTTCTTTATTTTTTATAAGTATTATATATTCCCATAAGTTCGTTGCGCTTCAATCAAATGTATCAATATTATAGGTCAATCGATACGTTTCGAATCAACACATTTTCTTTATTCTCGTATAAACTTTAAATTAGGAGAAAATTTGTACTATAAATGACCATAAATTTCTTACTCTATAATAAAATGTATTAATATTATGGTTATTTGGTTTGTCTCGAACCAAAGTATCTTTTATATTCTTGTGTCAATTTTGAATTATTTTAAGGAAAACATTGCGCTATAAAAAACCGTTTTTTCAAATATTATGCATTCACATAGCTTCCTTACACTTAAATAAAATGTATTCGTATTATAGGCGAATATATTCAGCTTAAATGAATCTCGTATTTTGTATTCTCACGTCAAATTTAAATTATGAGAATAAGAAAATTTTCAATATAGAAGTCGAATTGGAATATACTGGACTACCATGTGCGCGCGCCAGCGCGAGCTTACTTTTGTATTCATTTTTATAATTTGCCAAATTTTAGAATAATTATTTATTTGATAAGATTTGTTACTACTCAAAGTTTTGCTGAATTAGAATCTGAAATACTTTATGCAATGAATCCATGTACCATAAATTTTTAGAGAAATTTTATTAACATTCATGATATTCTGTTGTGTTATTTATTCACAGTGACCTGTCCTGTATTGTCTTTATCGTCAAGAAGGTTTTATAAACATTCGTCTTTTTTATAACGCAATGTTCTCTCGCTCGAGAACATTTATGGTCCTTCAAACCGGATATATTTCAGTGTGCCATTTCCGGTTAGTGAGTGAGTGATAGCCACAAAGTTTGAGCCATGACTGCAACTCAACGCCTCCTAGAGTAGACAGACCTTACCCCCGCAAGCGGGGCTCTGCTAGAGTAGACCATTACTTCCATAGTGGGAATGCTATGGAGCAAAATTTACAGAAAGAAATGGAAGAGAAGAACCGGAGCAATTGTGAGGAGTCTAGGAGTCATTTGGACCTAGAGGAGGGAAAGTACTTAGAAGCAAGAGAAGATATGAGAAGTGTGCACAAGCAATTCCTTGAGGTACTCACTCTCATCCAAAAGTTGAATGCAGTTTTAGGAGAAATGGAGGCTTTCTCTAACACGAAAATCAACATATCCCTTAAAATAAGGGAGGAATAACTCAGGAGGTGGCTCAGAAGACACGGGTCAACGTAGCTTATTTTAACTACGTTCCTTATAGTGTTGGTCATTAGGCGAAGAACAAGGAGAACCACTCAAGGCTGGACACTAGCCACAGTGGGACTCAGACTGAAGAAGCCATGAAAATTCCCGCTCCCCAGTATAGGAAAAGGGAGAGGGAGCCCACTCTAAGTTCCGTTGAGGCAAGTGTCACACAAAGAGCAACGAAGAAGCCTAGGACCCGAGCCGCTACAGCGAAAGCGACGTCCAAGAGGAAGAAGGAGAAGAAACTGCTTCAATGACAGCAACGCCTGTTGTAGGCAAGATGATGAAGGTGCAGAGAGGCGCTCGACCGGAGGCGGTCCTTATAAAACTGTCCGAGGGTTTGAGCTTCGCGGAGGTTCTCAAGGATCTTAAACAGAAGGTAAGTCCTGACGACTTAGGTGTAAAAATCAAGGAGGTTAGGCAAACTAGAAACGGAGAGGTCCTTGTGGAACAAGGGCCTGCAGGAAAGGGCAGAGATGAGCTGTCAGTGGCAATAAGATAAGCGGCAGGCGAAGGGGGTAGCGTGCTCGTCCCCAGTGTGGAAGTCAAGGTCTTAGACCTAGACACTGCCACAGACGTAGAAGGGGCCGAAGCGGCCGTAAAAAGCCACTTGGGCAGCATCAATGTAGGAGTGGTGAAGGTTAGCATCACGACGAGATCTTTCAGAGGCAATATGAGGGCCTTTGTGGAGCTGATAGAGGAGCTTACGGCAAAGCTGGTGCGCGCAGGAAACCTGAAGGTGAGGCGGTTATCCTGTCCCGTATAAACGAAGAAGGAGAGGACACGTTGCTACCGCTACCTAGGCTTCAGCCATATGACAGCCAGTTGCGAGGGCCCTGATAGAGCTGGAGCCTGCTGGAGATGCGGCAAGGAGGGCTATAGGGCTGTGGCGTGTGTAAGTACGCCGCAGTGCTACCTCTGTGCCGAAAAAGCAGGAAAGCTCCGGATATATCACCAGCCGGGGACGATGAGGTGCTTGGCATCCAGGGAGGCAGCTTCGTTGAAGAAGCCTGCCGGGTCTACGAGCTAAAAAATAACGCAACGAGAACAACTGGTAAACGCCAAGCAGAAGCAAAAACGTTCCCGAAGTAATGCGAAAGCGATTCCAGGAACATGGGTATATACATATACGTACTATGCATATATTGGGCTCGTGGTCCCCAAGGTTCGAATTTGGCTAGTGCATGAGCATTTCTTCGTTTTTACTCCTTCAACAAAAAAACTGCATCTCAACTAAGGAAATTTTCTGCAAAGAAAAAACGTTGCCTTAACTGTTTACGTTCGCAAAGTTTCAGCGGTTGCTCGCCTGCGAGAGCGTGTCGACTCTGTGAGCAGAAGTATCATACCATGCTTTATCTTGAATCATAGGCTGTGAAGTTCATGCAACAAACACCGAACATTGAGGAGGTTAATCAACAGCTTTCAACTGCTAATCATCAAGTGGTGCATCATGTCACTCGCCCTAGAGCTAAAGGTCTGTTACCAACAGTTATCCTGTTAGTCAGGGCGTACAACGGTTTTTCGGCCCTGGTTCGAACCCTTTTGGATCATGGATCGGACGTTTCTCTTGTTTCAGAGTCGCTAGCTCAACGGATTAAACTGCCTCGTTATAGCTGTAAAGTGGGTTTTTTATCCGTGGGAACTAATCTTCCTACTTCTACTCATGGATTAGTTGCTTGCTTTCTAGCTCCACACTTCGACTCCGACTTTGAATATCCGATTCATGCTCTTGTTCTTGCAAATATTTCTCTATATGTTCCATGTTTTAAAAAGGGCAGTAGAAACCGGCCTCCCTTTTCAGGAGTACGCTTGGCGGATCCAGAATTCGGAAGTAAGAAGGTTCTTGATTTTGTCATTGGAGCAGATTTATTTTCATATCTGTTTCTTCCAAACATTCGTAAAGGACCTCCTACTGCTCCTGTTGCTCAGGAGACTTATTTTGGGTGGACCTTATCCGGAAAAACTCTGGGAAATGCGTCCATAGATTCAACAATTGAGTCAACAACAGCTGTCGGGATGTACATCTCCTTGTTGAACAATGTGACCTTCGATCTTCAAAAATTCTGGGAAGATCAGGAGATTCCTTCAAAAATTATCTTGACTTTGGAAGAACAAAACTGTGAGAATTTCTTCGTTTCAACTTACTCACGCAATTCTGAAGGGCGATTCGCAGTTCGTCTTCCAATGTAGCGCAATGTTAATGCATTTGTAAATTCCTCTCGTTCAGCTCTACGAATGCTTCATCGTATGGAGCGTCGCCTCGAGCGTGACTCATCCCTCTCAGAAGCCTATACTTGTTTTCTAGAGGAATATCAAAACCTTGGTCACATGGTTTTAACCACTGAGTCACCAATTCGTCAGGACTCATCTCATTCTGTTTTTCTGCCACAGCATGGAGTTTTGCGCGAGACTCAATGAATGTCTTTACACTAGACCAACTTAACTTAACTTGATGGACAATTTACTGCGTTGGAGACTCTTTTGGATTGTTCTCTGTGCTGGCGTGGAAAAGATGTATATACAAATCTCGGTACACCAGAAGAATTGGTTCAAATTTTATATCTCACTACGTGCTCCTTTTCTGGTTCTTCGTTTTCTTTAGCACATTGCTTTTGATAAGGGCAATAAATAACCTTTAGTTGAATCATCTTTTTATCGAGTGGCGTGCGTAGAGAACGTTATCACCGGAGCTGATAGTTTGGATGAAGACATCTAACTCCATCAACTCTTCACGGCGGGCAGCTTCCTGCTTCGAAAATCGATTTCGAACGATTCTGAATTGTTGGCAACGATAACACTTGTTATCATCATGACTTGATGTCATTACTAAACGCTTAGTTTTCAGCGAAGTACCGGAACTCTCGATCCATTGGTTTGGCTGATTCCGGTTATTGTCACATTCAAGATCTTCATCCAAACTCTATGGCTTTTAAAGATCTCATGGAACGATCATTTGCCTGACGTTGCTCGAAAGCCGTGGTTGGACTACAGACTTGGACTCCGTTCTTCTTTAGGGACTTATGAGCTTTAGGGTTTCTGTGCTCCTTTGAAGCAGGTGTCATTACGGCATGTGAACTTGTATGGAGCGGTTCTTCTGGTTCGATTGATGTATCACGTTCAACGCACCATCATGCTGGATGTTCCAGTTTATCTTTGGAGTGACTCAACGGTAACTCTAGCATGGATTCGAGGCTATCCTACCAAGTTAAAAACATACATAGCTAATCGAGTCTCGGGCATTCACATAACTCTTTCATCCGCTGTGTGTCATTACGTTCCGTAACGAAGTAATCCAGCTGATTGCGCATCACGAGGTCTCACCGCGAAGGATCTGACTTCGTTTTTATTGTGGTGGACTGGCCCTGATTGGCCACCTTCTTCCTCTTCTTGGCCGGGGTACCCTTCTTCACAAGACCAGGAAACGGATATGGAGGAGCGAACCCTAAAGGTTCACACAGCAAGTGCTTCAATATCGTCGTCAATGATCTGAACTCAAGCCAGTGATCCTGTCACCTTTGGAACTTCAATCAGCTTGATGCGGATGGATTTGTCATGAACAGTGTTTTATTTTCTATCCAAAGTCAAGGCATTAGAAACAAAGACCTAAACGCAAATTGGCTTCCTTGACTCCATTCCTCGATTCCACTCAATTGCTTCGCGTGGGAGGTGAACTTAAGTATTCAATCCTTAGTCCAGATGAAAAACATCCTCTAATCCTACCATCAGAATCAACCTGGACTACACTGGTCAATGGTTGTGAACATAAGCGATGTCTCCATGGTGCAGTTCAGTTGACTCTCGCTACCTTAAAGCAGAGGTATTGGATCCTGCGAGGTTGCTTAGTTGTTCGAGATTTTATTCAGAGGTGTCTACCATGTCTTCGACAACGAGCTTTTATATGACAACAGCTTATGGCAGACTTACCAGCCATTCGTTTTGCACCTGCCCTGTCTATCTATCTTCAAACGGCGAAAGGACGTGTGCATAAAGCGTGCAAGAGCTACTTTGCAGTTTTCATATGTTGCTCTACTCGAGCAGTGGCTACCTTCCTCACTCAGGTCGAAGTTTGCCTTAGTTTTCGCCCGCTTGACAGAATGACCAATGACACTGACGATCTCGTGGCTTTGACTGCAGGAAACTATTTGATCGGCGAGCCGCTAAATCACATTCCAGAGCCGACCTTGCTTGATATTCCTACAAATCGTCTCTCTCGTTGGAAATTTTTGCAGCAAATAAGAGAGCATTTTTGGCAACGTTGGACATCAAACTATTTCGAGGAAGTGCAACCTCGCTCTAAATGGAGAGCACCATACCCATCCACCTTCATCCAGGATCCGACAACCATGTTCGTGTAGTGTCTCTTCGAACAAAAAATGTTATTCTCAAAAGGCCAATCGTAAAATCGTCTCTCCTTCCGAGAGCTATAGATAATGCTTACTTGTTTTTGGGCATCATTTTTGTTATGCAGTTATCAATTTATTTATTGATTTTTTGTTGCGGTATTCTTTGAAATAATTTCGTCCCAATAAGGCGAGCGGAATGTTTGAACGTTTTGCACCTTACAGTAAGTCGTTGTCCGAACGTTATATTAAGAACTTACATTATCGCTTCAGCAAATAAGTTTAATTTTAATTGTATTTCAGTTTTAGAAATGAATAAATTATAGACGAGTTCGATTTTTAGAGGAATTTTATTGAAATTAATGAAATTCTGTTGTGTTCTTTATTCACAGTGACCTGCCCTGTATGGTTTTTATCGTCAAGATGGTTTTATAAACATCTGTCTTTTTTCCAATAACGCAAAGTTCTTTCGTTTGCGAACACCTGTATTTGTTCGTGGTTACCTCAGCTAAATATTAATTTCCACCTTTCCATGCATCAGGGAAGTTAATTGACAAAATTTAAACATCGATAAATTAAAGCTTGCAATCTTCTATTTTAAACAGGGACTCGTTCAAAACTTTCGTTTCGTTACGTTTAAAAAAAGCGTATTTTTTGTTTCCTTTTTGTTACGTTTTGAAAGATTGGAATGAAATTAAAAAAGAACTTGTTATAACGTCATATTTTACACGTCTGTCCTTAAAAATTTAAATAAGGTGTAATTAATAATAATAATAATAATAATAATATGTAATTTAATATTGTGAAAAGATCAATTAATAATTAATTTATTCTGCTACTTATAAAATTTTCTCTCTCATTTCTGAAAATTTGATTAATCAGTAACTTTTTATACAAATTTTAGAAAAAATCAATATACATTAACATATGAATTAAACAATTGAGTACAGATACCCACATCATACCATCAGAATCATCTGAAAAATTATGTAATTGAAATAGTGATGTTTTAATATAAATAAACTTTTATTATGGAAATTATATCAAATATTTAATTATATAATCTTCGAATAAATAATCAAATTATGACACCTAATTTTAGGAAACCAAATTTTAATATTTATTTAATATAATATTTTTAAACAATTATTCAGCTACTAAATAATTAATTATTTATCAATATAAGAAGCATATAACTATACTTTTCAGTAAAGGCTTTAAATAATTTTTGCCTAATATCTTTTTTCAAATTTTAACTTTCATTTTTTTCAATTTGATTTATTAATATCATTTTAATTTAATTCCAAAAATCATAAGTTTTAATGGAATCAATTAACAGTTAGTTAATCAGTTCACATAATAAAAACCATGATAAAATCATTTTCACTGAATTAATCTAATAATTTTACATTATATTTTCTTTAAATTGGAAACAGCATTTCTATATGTTTAATTTACTAATAACCTTTAAAACTAATTTAACAAAAAATTGAAATTATTTACTCATAATTGTCAAAATTGATTTTATATACTTATTTCACTTGACAAGCATCAGAAAATTTATATAATTTTAATTGAGGTATTTTAAAGAGAAAATAAACTTTTATTGTGAGAGTAATAACTAATATTGAATTACATATTCTGAAAGTAAGTAATTAATTCATGTTACTTCATTTCAAATTTTTTTAAATTGCATCTTTATATAATTCAATATTGTTGTCAAAATTAATCAGCTATAGATCAATTAAATGGTTCACGACATAAAAAGCCTTAAGCAATTAGTTTAATTTAAAAAATCAAATTATTTTTAATGTTATATATACATTTTTAATTTTAAGTTTATATTCTGAATATTTTTATTTCTTTTGAAATAATTACAGAAAATTTAAGTCTTAACAGAATTATTTAATAAATATTTATACATTTAAAAACAAAAAAAGCATTAAACCATTATTATCATTGAAACATTCAAATAGTTTTCAATTTTAATATTTTTTAAATTTGAACTTATCTTTGATATCCTTTAATTCATTTGATGATTGTGAATTCTCTTTTGTTAAAGCTCCTTAGGCTTTAACAAACACATTCTCATCACGTCTCTCGTGCTTCGCACTCGATTTTATCCCTGAAATTGTATATGATTTCCATACATGTATATTACCATAATTCATAGCATACATTGGTATTAAAACAGACGAAGTTTATTTGTCTCTGTAAAAAGATGCACATTCTTTAAAAAATTTTTGCTAATAAACATTTTATTGCTACTTTTGTCATTTTTCCATAAACAAAATTTGCTAATTTCCTATGTTATTTTTATAGTTTAAACTTTACACACACGGTCTACTGAGCAGCCTTGCCGTTTTTTAACTTCTAAATGATGTCCCTAACCTCAGTTACGCAGACTTTGTCAATTGAAATTTCTACCGCATCGTGTTCTACATCGCAGTTGTGGTGCCCTATTGCTTCATCTCCTAATAATTGAGTAAAAGAGTCTCTCAAAGCGTCTAGGGTGGAGGGTGGAGAGTCTAGTTACAACAGACCCATGAAACTTCGATTAATAAGGGTTGAGGGGGGGGGGGGATTAGTTTGAACCGAGAGACATAGTTGTTAAGGTAATCTTGTAGGGCATTCGAAAATCAAAATTTTTCTTCCCGAAAAATGCTGCATAACAAACTCGATCTTCCTTTTCGATCCCTAACAACGACTGCCAAGGCGCAACCACGATATACAGTTTCCACACCAAATTACTACCTTCTCATTAAGTTAAAAATGTAAATATAATATTAAAAAAAGTATTTCTAAGCAAATATTTAGATATAATTTAGGCGAAAATATTTTTGAAATAAAATGTTATTGCAGCTTGTGTCGTTTTTCCAGAAAGTCAATTTTTTTATTTTTAATGTTATTTTTCACGATTAAAGCAGAAACTACCTATCATATTAACAAACCATTAATAAACATTTTTTTGCTCTACTTTTCTATTTATTTTTTCTCAGCTTGAAGCGTGTGTCAAAAATTTAATTGTTGTATTTTTAATGTTTTTTATAAATAAAAAAAACTACGTGACCTATGAAAAAGTGATCAATAAAAAATTTGTAGATATTTTTAGGCGCAAAATGTTTGTTTTATTATCTGTGTCGTATCTTGCATAGTTTAATCGCAAAATGTAATTTTTGATTATTTTTTGCGCTGTCAAAGTTTGAGTTTTCAATTTTTCTAAAATAATTAAAAAGTTTTTATGTTAATTTTTTAGGGCATTCAAAAGTCAACATTTTTCTTTGCTGGACTAATTTTCATATCCTGCGTTATTTAGTTCAGAAATTTTGTTTTCGTTTGTTTAATTGCATTTTGTAAATACTATAACTCTGGTATTTTTTTATCATAAAAAGTTATGAGGAGAAGAGGTTCGCCTTTTCAAGCACTATGAATAAAGGTACTGAAAATTTTTGAATCATGAAAAAGTGGTTTGAAAAATTTTCGACATGCGCTCACTTTTCGAATTTCTACCAAAAGTGGCTGACTAACGAACTTGGCCTTCATTTATTGACGTTCAACGAGTGTACCTAAGGCCAATCTATTGGATTAATTTTTTGAAAAGTTATTGTGGTCACAGAAGGACAGACAGACACATTCGTATAAACTTGTTTTTGGATTGAGGGAGTCTCAAGACGTGGACCTTTTGACGAAAAGTAGGGGGAGGGGTTGTCGAATTTTATACAAATCTAATACCTTGTCTGAGGAAGATATAAAAATGAATTAATTTATCATGAATAATTTTTTGATAGTTCAGTTTTTGTTTTTAATCTTAAAAAATAGCTAATGACGTTTTTCGCGACTAAAGCGAAAACTACGCATCCTATCAAAAAGTGATTTATAATAAATTTGTAGATATTTTTCAAATGCACAATTTTTGTCCATTCATCTTTTCACGCATTTTGCGTGGTTTGACCGAAAAATGTAATTTTTGGATTTTCCATTATTTTTTATGCTGTAAAAATTCGATTTTTCCATTTTTCAAGAAAATTCAAAAAGTTTTTATAATAATCTTGTAGGGCATTCAAAAAGCAACATTTTTTTCTGTAGACTTTTTTTTATATCGTGCGTTATTTGGCCTAAAAGGGTCATTTTCGTGTGTTATTTGGAATTTTGTAAATGCTATAACTCCGGTAATTTTTGGTTTTTGAAAAAAATCATCAGGATAAATTTTTTGAAATTTTTAATACTATAAACTTGTGCACAGAACATTTTTGAATTTTTAAATAAGTGGTCTAAGAATCATTCAAAATACGCTCACTTTTTGACTTTTTATCCAAATAGGCTGGCTAATGAAATTCCCCTTTAGTTTAGGACACTAAAAGAGTGTACCAAATGCCAATTTAATAGAATGATTTTTTCAAAAGTTATCGTGCTCACAGACAGTCATACATGCAAAAATACATACATACATATATACACACATACATGCATACATACATACATACATACATACATAAATACATACATACATTCATTCATACATACATTCATACATACATACATACATACATACATGCATACAAACATACATACACATCTGAAAAAACCTGTTTTTCGGATTCAGTCGGTACCCATACGTGGACATTTGACAAAAACTGAGGTGGTCAAATTTTACACAAATCTAATACCTTCTCTGATGAAAATGTAGAAAACACCTTGCGGCTTAAATTAATACCTTTTTTTAAAGCATACACTATCAGGTTTAATTATGAAGAGAGACAGTTGAAAAATCTTTATTTAAAAAAATGAATAAATCAAGGTTTTTCTATTTTTATGATTTTGAAGATCAAAAGCCAAGACTTTTCAGATTCCTAAACCATCACAATTACAGAAATTTCATCTGTAAATTTTTAAAATTTTACACTCTTCAATTTTAAATGTTTAAATTAAAAGTTCTGAAATGTTGAAGAAATGCAATTATTAAAAAGTCTTGAGTTTATAAAATATAGACTTGCAAATTATTCAATTTCTCAAATTTATATTTTAAATGTAGATATGCAATTTTTATTTATATGTTTTATATGCAGTTTAACTATAAAGATTTGAAATTAAAAATTCGTTAACTTTAACAATTTTAAATAAAAAATTTCAATTTTTAAGAGTTTTAATTGAAGATTCATTAATTTAAAATATTTATATTCAAATTATGTAATTTTGAATTTTCCTTTAATAGTTGTATACTTCAAATTTAAAGATTTACATCAAATGAAAGTTGGTATCATTTAGAACTTGAGCTCCAATGGATACATGTACAGAGCCAAAAGGGTTCGTTTAGAGCGCTCTTGGAAAGAACATAAAGGCGCATTCACAAGCCAAATGCTTGCAAAGTAGGGCTGTTAAGTTAGGGATCGATTTACGGTTATCGACTGATGACTTGGTATTCTTTTCAAGCATTTTATAAAATTGTTTTTAACATTTATATTTTCCCCATGTGATGTCACGTTTTGGATTAACTCCTTCAGCCCCTGTCAGGGTATATAGTTTTTGAAAAGCCCAATAATAATTTATTACTATTTCATTTAATCATTCCCACATTCAACCATGAATATCTATTATTGTAAAATTCACTGAATTGATCTGTTATAGAATATTTAAAACGAAAATGGTTAAGAACAAAATGTGGGCAAATTGGCGTTTACAGATATGGAGCATAATTGAAGATTTTCCAATAATTGTATATTTTTCAACTGATATTGGTATTTCATCGTTTTTTTTCTTTTATTGTTGCTACTAGATTCGCCTCGGACCTTCGAAACGATGAGATATTCGTATTGACTAAAAGCTGCAAATAACATTTTATTACCAAACTTTTTTATTTTGTGGCAAATCGCGATGTAAACGATCTTTAAATATCAAACGTTCGTTGATCGACATTGTGTTTGACTGAAGATGCGATCGCTAAAAGCCACGTAAGCGATGAACACGTGAATTTCAGCAAAGTAGACATTCCAGGATGCATCGTTAGTATCGTTACCGATAAATGGTGTCGACAGCTTTGCATTTTTCAACCAAGAAGATTAATTCTCTAAAAAAAGACTAATTTTCAAAAAAATAGATAAATTTTTAACGAAATAGTTCAGTTTTTAATCTAAAATATCCATTTTTAGCTAAAAATAGAATAGTTACATTTTTATTAAAAAAATTAATTTTTAATAAAGTTAAAAAGGAGGTTTCCACAAAACAATTGAATTTTCAAGACAAAAAGATGAATTTTCTGTACAAAAGAGTTGAATTTTCAACCGAAAAATATAAATTGTAGTTCAAAAAAGTAATTTTTTACCCAAGAAATCATATTCTAACTACACTGAGAAAAATGGATGTTTAAATGTAGATGTTCAAAGGGTAAGATGATCTCACCTAACATGCAGATGTTCATG
>JAAAKG020140654.1:0-12054 GCA_010014905.2 Druon quercuslanigerum
AACTATTCAAAAGGATGTCAGAACTCTAGAAAAAAATTCTAAAATTTCAATGTGGGGGGCCAACTTCACACGCATGCTCCCAAGGTCTCAAAAGGCATGATCAATAATCCGTTTTAAATTTTACAGAATTTATATAATAATTATCTTTATAGTATTTACTTTTTATGTAGTAATACGTTTGTTTATAAATTTTGCATAACTAAAAACAGTAGAAGCTTACAGTTTTTATCCTAAAAATGTCTAATCGTGAGAAAATTTATGTAATTTCAAATTCTACAGTGATATACCAAGATGATTATATGCTTTATTACCAATTTAATAATTTTCTGGTTCATATGGACTGTATACATATGGACATAATCTTGAGGTTATAATACTACTCTCGTGTATTTTTACTCACCAAGTTCTTTAATAAAGTCGAAAATTGTTTAGTAAATCTGTCATAACTATCAAAAAAATTGTAGAGTAGTTGTTGGTAGAACGATTTTGGCTTTAAGCTTTAAAAGAATTTAATTCAATTAGCCAAAACCATTTTACTAAAAACTATTCTATAATTTTTTCTAAGGGTTAATATAATCCCTAACTGAATAGTATTTAAAAAAAAAGTAATTTTCTACAATAAGAACACTCCTGACGTTGACAACTTTTCGCTTAAATTACTTACAAATTTGGCATCACCGGTTGTACTTATTCTACCATTTCAATGCACTACACTGCATTAACGTAGCTTTTCAAACATGCTGAACAATCTAATCAATCCTGCTCTATTTATTAGTAGTTTTATGTATAAGTATTTTTGAAATATAAGTATATTTCAACAAGGTGGATATTCAATGGAGAAGGGGGGTCGCCATTCACTTTACCGATTACTCCATGTACGTATCTGAAATTATTAATAACTTGTTCTAAAATTCTATACAAACTTTCATTATGTTAAATAATTCGAAAAAAGGAAAAGTATCCATTGAGTAAAATCTTATTTTGTTTCTTCTTCTCAAAAGTAACGAATATTAAAAGTATATAATTGTAAAAAAAACGCTTTGAAAAATACGTTTCTATGATTCTTGGAGAGTATACGTGTGAATGTATTACTCGTATCGATTAGAACGACCGTGGCGGCGGCAGTCCGTTCGTCCGTTGTTGCCAAATCCTTTTTGCAATTAAAAAGCCGGATAAACGGGTTCCAAGCCTCGGACATTCCACAAATTCTGGGCGGCGAAAACGAGCAAATCAACTCTAGTCAGTGGATAAATAGCATCCGAACATCTTCTAAACTCCTCGGTCGCCATCGACACCCGCAGAACAGACATGTACGCGAAACTTGTTCTGAACACTAGCAAAATTCAGTTACTTGTTTGCTTATTTGCCAAGAATTTTCAGTATGCGATTATCAAGCGGGAATTTAAGCATGTATAACGTATACATACTTTTATTTTGAGCGCAAGTTTGAGCGTTACATACGAGTAATTCGAACCATTTTACATATCTTTGATTTCTATGTATAATTATCCATTTTTTAGTAAGTGAACCGAGATCATTAATTGAAAGTGAAGTTTTATAATGATCATGGATTCATATAATCGGTTTTTCAAGCATATATTCTCGGGGATGTATTTTATCACGAAAGTTGTTGTCATATGATTTGTAGAGAATTAAATTGCCTTTCGAATAATCCCTTTAACTTAAAAAATTACTCATTGGTTACCAAGATAGAGCGCATATCAGTAAGCCATAAATACCGAAAATCGATTTTCGGGAATATCTACTAAAGGATGTATCTTATCGCTAAAGTGGTTTATATGTAATTTTTAGAGCATTTTACTACCTTTAAAATGAGCTCTATAAGTTTGAAAAATTTTAATTGGTTACTGAGAGATCAAATCAATGAAAAAATTCGGTTTTTCCGAGATGCCTCCTTAAGAATGTATTTTATCCTTAATATGATTACCGGTGTTGGTAGAGGATCCATTAATGCCTGAATAAAAACAAATTTTACAGCCAGTTTCAGGTCCTAGATTTTGATGAAACCACTGTACATTTTTCTTGGGGAAAATTTTTTCCTATGTATTCAGGGTCGCTCGACACAACCGACCATTTGAAAAAGTAAATAAAAAGATTTTTATTGTTTTTTTGTGTGGAAATTTTAAGTAAAAAAATGCATTTTTCCAGTGCCTTTTTTGGGGAAAAGATCGATTCTGTGCGCAAAAATAGCTAAAAAAAATTCTAATAAACATCCGAAAAATTATATTTGCATGTAAATCATAGACTCAGTTAAGTGGATTATTTATATTCAAGGCATACAGTAGGACAATATTATCTACCTCGTGTTAATATTTTTTGTACTGTATGCATTTACAGAAAAGAGCTAAGCTTATTTTGAGTCCAGAAATAACATTTTTTTTACAATGCATGCACAGAATGTTCGATTTTCGAGGCATGTATACCGTGCGGAAAGTGACCAATTTTGAAACCGTGCTAAAAAGTAGTTACCAAAAGACTTTTTGTAGCTGCTGCGCTTGCGCACTTTGAGCAAGACTACTTTTTCTAGCTGCTGCGCTTGCGTACTTTAAGCAATATTACTTTTTTGACTGCTGCGCAGGCGCACATCGTTCCCCAATTGCTTTCCAGGAGAGCCGGTATCCAGTACAGCAACATAAGCTCACTACAGCCTTTAGGTGTCAAAACCTTAATCACTCGCATTCCTAATACTGATATGTGGTTTTGTACGGTGATTTACGTAATTTGCGAAAGAAACCTCGAGTGGTGCATCACAGTCCATCCTTGACTATTCCTTCGTGGTAGGAACCGTGTGCAAACAACTACGATCAGCTGATCGTGCGTGCTGTCAAAGTACTTTTTCATTTTTGCTTCGAAGTTCAGTAGTTAATTTAATTTAGAAACAATGTGAGTGAATCTGAAGGCAGTGACGTCGATCAAACACCTCCAGAGGTTCGTAAAGCAGCTGAACAAACTACAAACAATTTATTACCCAAGCAATCGAAAGAAAAACATCTGTCAGTTTACAATCAGTTTATGGAGTGGAAAAATGAGAAAAAGGTGAAATCTCTATCTGAAAACGTATTGTTGGCATATTTTAGTGAATTAGCCAAAAGTTTTAAACCTTCAACTTTGTTGTCTCGCTATTCGTTGCTGAAGAATACCATATAAACCAATGATAATATTGACATTAATACTTACGGCAAACTAAATACCTTTTTGAAAAGAGAATCAACTGGATTTGTCATAAAAAATCCAAAACTCTTGTCACCAGATGAATGTGCAACTTTTCTAACCGTAGCTCCTGATCAGCAGTATTAAGCAGCCTAGGTAATTATATTTTCTTAACTTTTGCTGTGTGAAATAACCTCAATCTGTTATACTAGGGTAGCTCCAAAAGTAATGCTTCCTGTGTTTCCTATTTTCCGTTTTTTCTTATTGTTATTCTACTCTTTTTACTTTTATACTTTAATTTTATCAGAAATAAATAGGACGCATGAATTTCAGAGACATGCCTCCTATTTGTTCTCTTTGCATTGCTATTGTGCTCTTTCTATATTTTATAATTTTAGCGAAAATTAATAGAAGGGATTACTTTTTGAGCCACCTACGTATTAATTTATGCGATCATTTGTTTATGATTGATATTGATCAAATTATTATAATTTAGTAACAATAATAACAATTTATTATGTTATTTACAGGTTGCTTTAATCTTTGGAATTACTGGTGCACTTCGAAAATCAGAGCTCTGCAATATCATGATAAATGATACAAAGGACCATGTCTCTCATTTGCTAGTAACAATACCAAAAACCAAAACGCATGTTCCCCGAACATTCACGATTGAAGGTGAATTCTACTACAATTTATTTAAAAAATATGAGGCTCTCCAACCACAAAATGTAGATTCCAATAGATTCTTTTTAAATTATCAGAATGGCAAGTGTGCGCATCAAGTTATTGGCATCAACAAATTTGGTAATATGCCAAAACAGGTCGCTACGTATTTAAACTTGCCAGATTCTCGACTCTATACGGGTCATACCTTTCGTCGCACTTCAGCAAAACTTCTTGCGGATTCTGGAGCTAACATAACGACTCTCAAACGTCATGGTTGGTGGAAATCCACTCAGGTTGCACAAGGTAACGTAGAAGACTCGGTAAACAATAAAAGAAAAATATGCAACCAGATAACAAAATCATTGAATTTAAACCTGTCTTATACAACTAAAAAACCTGAGAATGGACCTCTATCACCAAAGCGCTCCAAAACCAAATCGAAGGTGAACTTCGGCGCATCGACATCCAAAGATTCAGACTCAGAGGATACACAATTCATAAGAACGGCTCATAAATCAAATAAAATTGCGTATCAGTTCTCTAATTGTTCAAACGTAACAATTCAAAACTCTGTAAAAGACGTTTTTCATTAGTCTTTAAATTGCTTCAATAATAATATATTTTTCAAGCTTACTTTAATTTTTTATTTTTAAAAAAGTTAAGAAAATCTAAATTAAAAAGATTTCTTCTTGTTTTTATTGTCTCTCAAATCGAACATACCATGCATTTGTTACAAAAAATATCGTGTGCAACAGGTGCAGAAAGAAGGCAGTTATAACTCTTGTGAAATTTGCTATACTTGCCATCGGCTTATCTGCGACTCGTTTCCGGCTCGTCTACGGCTCGTTACCAGCTCGCCTTCAGATCGCTTTCGATTCGCCTCTGACTCGTAAAGCAAACTTCACACTCGTTTGGAACTGCCCACTTGCCGCACTTGTTTCACAATATACTGTTTTAGACCCAATATTTTTAAGCCAAAAAGGTTCTAGTTTGATTCTGAGAACAAAAGAAAACTGTATGGGGTTACCTAGACAACGCTTGTTTTAAAACCTGAAAAAAATAAGACGCAAGATTGTTTAGTCAAGCTTTTTTCTGTTCTGGCTATCGTAGCGATCGGGTGTTGTTCTGGTTGATTCATAGTTCAGGTGTCGTCGCGTCAAGATGTGGAACCGAGTTATTTATATTTTGTGAATATGATTTTCATTATTATTATTATTATTCCAAAAAAACACATCATGATGACGAAAAAAGAACATAAGACAAAACACGCGGAGAAGAGGAACAAGGTATGTGGTCCTTGTGGAAGAAAAATTGTAATTGGCCTCGAAACATTGATCAAGGATTCAATCAATAAAAAATATAACTTGACAGATGGCAGATTCCCACTCAGCATTTGTACTATGTGTCGATTCACTCTCGCTGAACACGATAAGAATAATAAAAAGAGGCCTCTTCCAGAGATTCCTCAATACGAACATATTTCGCTCACAATAACCACATGGTCCAATCAATTAAAGTTTGATTCTAATCAGCTTGACTGCGATTGTTTGACATGTTTGACTGGTAGAGAAAAGGGCCATACAAAGATGGAAATACCAAAAATAAAAACTGATGCACAGTTTAGTAATGTTATTGAATTGTGAAAAACGTGAGTATGTAGCATGTAAAAATGTGAAAAGTCTATTGGGTAGATTTAAGGAAGGACAGAAAGAGTTTATAGCTGCAAAAATCAAACGATAAATTAGAAATCAAAAAATCAAAAAATGATATTGTGTTGACTATTCGAGGAAGAAAAAGGACGTGGGTGTTTAAGGAATTTAAAAAAAGAGACTTCTTTTTCTTCAGAAAAGTTGGACAGCTTGCGAGTTGAGACCGAGCTTTCTGCTAATCACATGAAACAATTAGCATTATTTATCAGACATTCTGCTGGCAGAAAATCTGTCCCGAGTCATTATGAAAATCATATGAAAGAAAAATCGCAATCATTAGAAGAGTGTAAAAGTTGGATATTATACAGTTCGAGGTCAAGAATGATATGAAAGAAAAGAGACATATCGTTTGGGCTGATGCAGTTTGGAAAATAGAAATTTTGTTGGTGATTATGTTATTAATTTACGGGAAGATGGTGGACAGGGCTTCTTCAAAATTTGTTTATCTATATTTCTTCCGTCAACAAAATCAACAGATAGTTCAGAAGAACCGACTTTTGATAATATACCTGCAAAGAAAAAGGAAATCGATCCAGAGAATGTGGAATAAAAGTTCACTCACCAGCGTTAAAAAATTTATCATGCTTTGCGTAGTGCACGGAGAGACTTTTGATACCAATATTTTGTTAATTCTATAATTATAATTAAAATAAAATGTGAGAATTTAGGGAAAGTCGGGGTACTGTTATAAAGATTCCTACCATTATAAGAGATGATGGTATTTCTTTAAGTATTATTATAAACTTGAGCGAGACAAAATTAGTATTCGCGTTTAGAAAAAGTCTTATTTACTGTTAGAAAATGTTGTGTGTGAAAAAGTGATAATGGTCAATAACAAGTGTTGGAAAAAATATCGTCAAAAGTAAGTATTTTAAGTAACATAAGTTGTAAAAAGTTAACAAATTTTAGTATTCTTAAATAAAAATGCATATTGAAATGAGAGCCGCTAGTAATATCTGCAACCAGGATTTGCGAGAATTCTGAAAGACTGTATTGAAAACGCCCGAAGGTTTCCGAGATATCCCGTCAATAGCCGAGCTCGCTACGAGCACACCATCTGGCCAACTGTACCCGGTTCATGACTTGGGATTCCCCGCCAAATTTCTTCAATAATATTTGTGTTTGTAAATTTTTAATTTAAACTCTCAATAATTTACACATATAAAATAGAAGCTTTTAACGAGTTTTAATAAAGTGCAAGTCAATTGCAAAACTTAAACCTTCCAACTTTGATCAATTGAATAGTTCAAAGATCTCTGGTTAAAAAATATGAATCCGCGTTTTCGTTTTAAATTCTCTAAATTGAAACTAATCTTCCATTTCAACTCGCATTAATAAATGTTAAGAAATTAAACATGTCCCTTTTCCAATTCAATAAAAAAGTTATAAAAAAAATTTTTCTTTGGAAAATATAAATTGTAATGAATTTAAAACAATTCAAATGTATAAGGTAAGATTGATTCACATAGCCTTACTAATGAATCCAGTAAAGTAAAAGATTTTTGAATTAAGCGTTGTAAACTGAATGATATAGTAATTGAAACAGTTAACAATTAAACATAACATTTTTAAAAAATAAGTTAAAATCAAATTTATTTTTAATTAAGATATATCATGTGATACGATATTTTGTGATATTCAAGGTGATTTGATAGATGGTTCTTCTAAACATTTATGAAATGCCCTGTGAAAAAATAAATTTACTGTCATACTCATTTTACGGCTTTTCCCGGTTTTTTAGATATAGATTATTGGGAAGATAAAATTCAGTAAATTATAGCTAGCGTTATTCATTGAAAAGTGTTTTTGTAGGATTATTTCCTTCGAAACTTGACACTGGAACAGTCGTGGTACCTAATTGAACATTTAATTACTTTCTACGTCTGCTCTAACAGTAAGTAAAATATGAAAAATTTGAAATTGTTTAAAAAATTTAGGATTTAGGAGGTTCACATTGCCATATTTAATATTTTATTTAATTAATTTTAAATAATAAATAATTAATAAAAAAATGTTCATCCTAATTTTGAAATGAAATGTTCAAAAATCTTGTCTGATATAATTGCACATTTTTCAGGAGTTTCGAAAAGAATTTCTGCCTGAATATTTAAAAAAAAATGTAAACATGTTAAATATGCTCTGAATTGTAAGTAACTAATAGTACACAAATGTATAACAAAAAATGAGGAAGCTCGTTTTTCTAGTCGGCTCAAGTGGGTTACAGTTCAATATGTTAAAGGCATTTTTCGTTAAGAGTTGGATTTTATTAGTGGTAATTATAATTTCCCTAAATGCTTGTACGATTAGGATGTTTCTTGTCCTTCTTTAAAGTTAATTTCATAAATTGAAAAACATCATTGTTTGATTTTATACATAAAAATTATACCGTTCCTACACAGTTAAATATTTATATTTATTATAATATTTATAATATTTATATTTATAAATAACTCGCGTAATTGTGTTATACTTATTATAGTGGTCTAAAAAAACGTCCTTTGTTTTGTCTTCTCAAATGGCTCTATCCCTAAAAATTGTTCCTTTTCATGTAAAATGTCCACTGCATGATGGCAGAATTAAACAATTTTTAATTATCTCTTAATTTTTTTCCTTTAGAATACAAAAAGGATAAAATGCATATGTACCAAAGTAAACTTATGAATTAATATTGGAAATTAAAAAAGCAATTTTGTAAAAAAATGGACTTGAGAGATCCGCAAACATTTTTTTAAAAATAAATAATGCCAATATTCAGGAGATGTTCTGACACAAAAAGGAACAATTTGTAGGGCAGATATTTTTGAAAAGAAGCCTTTTTTGGACCACGCTTTATTTATTAAAATTTTTACCATTTTTAATAAATTCAGTTAATTACCATTGAACCATTCACTGATGGATAACGCAAGTTTTTTTAAAAGTATTATTTAATACTTTTTAAGGAATGCAGGGTCAGAATTGCTTTAAAGAATGCGACACTTAATACTAGAGTGACTTATTATTTAGGAAAATTATACCTTGGAAAAATCTATAGATACCTGGAAACAACCTAAATTTGTAAGAGAATTTTTGTACAGAATTTAAGTAGACGCCTTGAGATATATCTAAAGATGTTTTTTTAATATTTGTATTGATATCATTCAACATATAAAATATCGACATAATATACTGATAAACAGTATAGATTTCCGTGATGCTTTCTCAAATGAGCTGATAATTACTTTTACATTTTCTAAAATAAAGAAACTGAAACTCCAGAACTGTCGCTTTATACAAAAAAAATTGTTTTAAATTAATTCTGTCAATTTTTGTATCTAATTCACTTCCTTATCACTTATTTTGTATATATATGATAAATATTTAATAAGGTCTGGGGCACCTGAAAATTTTTCACCCAGAACTATTAGTTTCTCACAAGTAGTGATACGTTTCTCTCCTTTAGTATATAAGGACCGAAAGAATCATGAGTTTTAGCGTAACGCGTGTGACTGATAGTTATAAGAAGATAGGTTTATATATGCGTATAGGTATTAGTATAAAATACATAAACAAACCTACTGTAGCCAGCGAGCGACAATCCAAACACACACACACACACACACAAAAGAAGCATATATATATATATATATATATATATACCATGTCATAATGTGCGTCCATACACTTCCATCTGTCCCTCTTTTTGCCATGCGCCAGCATAAAACGCAACATCACGTGACCCCCATTTTTCGTATAGTGGTTTAGAAAGATTGCAAAGCGTTCGTACCGAAATTTACAACATTTGCATTACACTTATTTCAAAGCACTATACTAATTTTCGTTATTCGAATCCATTACAAAATTTAATAAAGCGACTTAGAAATACTGTAATTTTTTTAATTTGAGAGTCTAATTATCTTACGATTTATTCCAATCAGATATATTAATCTGTATTTTGATAGTCACGATTCCACTTTTTCTAACCGTACCTCGATTATCCCTAAATTCGTACATTTTATTTGAATGATAGATTTGCGATAAAAGAAATTTTAATACCAAAAGTCTCTCCGTGTACCAGATGTCAAGGAAACTCACGAGAATATAAAAATGCTTTTCAACCTAACTAAAATAAACAACATTTCATAAGTTTTCATCTGATTTGAAAGTTCTACTCATGATTAATGGGCAGCAAACAGCTACTTCTTCGTTTCCACGTTCTTATTGTTTCGTCAGCTCACAATATTTAAAGACAAAAAAAGACGAATTACGGTCAAAAGTTGAAGAAGAAGATTTCGCATTAAAACATTATGGAGATTTGAAGAGAGATTATGAGAAATTTGTTTCTTCTGGGGGTAAACCAGTTTTCTAAGTAGTGTCATAGCGTCAAAAAAATCTCTTTTCAAGGAAGATGACAGTGTGCTGCTTCTCGATAAATGCGCTATCCCGGAAATGCATGTACTGCAAGGATTCGTCAATCAAATTTTCTGGAACGGTTTGGTACCTCTTTTGGGTCGAGAAGCAGCATTCGGATGGCCTACTAAAAGAATGACCAAAAACTACCAGGGTGAGACCTTTGAAGAAAATGCGTGTCGAAAATTATTGAAAAATGCAGATACCCTTAATAATAAAAAAAATATATGGTGAACTTGGTCCACTCGCTGTTACACCTTATATATCTGCTTTCAAAACGTTGGATAAAATTGTTCATGCTTGCTTCTCAACGAAGAGAAACAATTCTCTCCAAGATATCGACATACTCATTGATCAGCTGTTGAAACATCTTCTATCAGCGAACGCAACAGAAACATTGAAAATACACATCCTACTGAAGTATGTAAAGTAATGGCTTGAATTACTCAGTAATTCAGATGAGTTGGGATTGTCGTCTGAACAGTTTGGAGAGTCCGCTCATCGAGAATTTTTCAAATTTTGGAGCAAATGCAAGATCAACTCAATACCACATCTTCTTATGGAAAGAGATTTAAAGATGCAGTCGTTGAATTTTCTTCGCTTCATATTTAAGACTTAGAAACTTAGAATGCTCCCTTTTTTTCATTAATGGCATTATTTGAAAGCATCATCGTATAGTTCATTCGTCGTTAGTGAGAATATTATTGTTCAAGAGTTGAAATAAAATTGAAGAAAATATGTGGGGCCAGTCTATGATTTATATGAGAAAAGAATTTTTTCAAATTTTGATACGATTTTTTTTAGCCCCTTAAAACATGAGAAATGGTTGATAACCTAAATATCAACGATTTTCATGAAAAATGATCAAAAGTTATAGGGCTCATTTTGAAGGAGGTAGAATTTTCTACAAATTATATGTGAAATATTTTAGTGATAAGATGAATCCTTTAGGGGATATTTTCGTAAATTCATTTTTGGTATTTATGGCCTACTGATATGCACTCTATCTCGGTAACGAATGAATGTTTTTTAAAGTTCAAGGGCTCGTTCTGAAGTCAATTTAATTCTCTACAAACCATAAGACAACTTTTTTCGTCAAATACATCCCTGTGAAGATATTCTCC
Source organism: Druon quercuslanigerum (assembly GCA_010014905.2). Classification (NCBI taxonomy): domain Eukaryota; kingdom Metazoa; phylum Arthropoda; class Insecta; order Hymenoptera; family Cynipidae; genus Druon; species Druon quercuslanigerum. Next base: position 11,060 of record JAAAKG020140654.1, read on the forward strand.
AAAAACCGATTATTGGTACTTTTCACTGAACAAAAAAGTGATTTTCTGCGAACAGGATCTGTTCAGATTTTGTCTCAACAATTTTTGAGCACTCCTACGTACCCGAAAAAGCATGCCATACTCAGTTTTCTCAGGTGTTTCAAGCAGACATTTTTTTGCTTCCCGACCACCGTGCCTTGCATAAGAAATAATTCTCTGAACTTGATTGTTCTTAAATGTACCCGAAAATCCTTAATTTTTTAAAATGTTTTTCAGTCTGCAAATCACAAAAATTGTTTACATAAACTTCTTCAAGCTGAATTGTTAAGCTTCAAAGGCAGGTGCCTACCATTTTCTCGCCCATAGTAGATTCTTGATACGCACGACCATCTCGATCTTCACGTGCTCGCCATTGTATATGCAAATGTACTTGTCAACTAGTATTATGTATGTGAAGTCATCAAACTTCTCTTAAATGACTTACGATAAAAAGCTGTTTGGTGATCCCAATGATTCGACTCCAATTACAATATCAAAACTGTGCCCATTTTGAATATAAGAATGTATAAATTACCTGAAACAAAAAACAAGAAGTAACCAATTAATTTTACATGCACACATCAAACAAAAGAGAAGTATTATATATTAATAATTCAAAGACGAAATTAAAACTTTAACTTTAAAATTAAAAATTTATTAGATTGTACACAGGCACACAAAAAGAAAGTTTCCGCAACCAAAAAAGCGACCTATATAGAATTTTCGTAGGTCTAGCATATTCAAAATCTGCAATAATTGAAATTTTCTGCTTATCACTTTTTTTTATTCGAGTTTGAATTTTCAGTTATGTCAAATTATCCCAAGTAGGCCACCGTAAATCGAAAGTCTTTTTTTTCAATTTCATTCGGAAATATTATTATTATTAGGAAATTTTATTTTTTGTGAATTTTATTATCAGGAAAGTGGATTATTCGGGAATTGTTCAATTCCTTAATATACTACTATTATAAACTGTT
>JAAAKG020140655.1:0-12054 GCA_010014905.2 Druon quercuslanigerum
CTGGCACGGAAACAGGCTGTATTTTATTTCTCAAATCGCACAGTGACTGTTAATTAAACTTCATTGTTTAAGCGACAAGTGGATATTTGCCATATTTGAATTTTAATAGTAGCTCAGGAACAGTCCTTTCTTGGTGCGCGAGACAAAAGTGAAACAACAGCTTTCTTTTAATATCAAATTAAACTATTAAAAAATTAATTACCAGTGAATTCGTGAATAATGGTTTAATTTGTTTTTAAAGCCAAGAAAAGAGCGGGAAAACTGAATGTCGAAGGATGTCAAGCATGTTTGGTCTATAATCGTATAGTATATTTTACCTTCGATGCGCAGAAAACCCGAAGGGTTTTTTTTGTATGGTATGATTTATATAATTGTTTTGCATAATTTATTTATTATTTATTTTGTTTTTATTTCAATTTAAATTTTTTCTATTTTCTCTACTTTACATCACTGATAATGGACTCAGTTGTTTACTTTTAAAGCATATGATTTATAAATTTGGAGGTTGATTGGATTTTTTAATAATTAGAATTAGAATACACTTGTTTAAAATTAATATAAAAAATAATAAAATCAAATTTATATTGTAATCTACTAATGTAGATCAGGATGCTTTCTTCATAGCGTACACCGTTTAATTCTAATACATTTAGATGCAAAATCTGAAGTGTGTAGTAGCTGCATTGTGTGTTTTTTTGTAGATTTTTCCTAACTGAGTAACTATTTTGTTGTATTCCACGATTTATTTCTCAATAGTTTCCATCACTATTGTGGTATGGAACCTTACTAAAATTACTTGACAATTCAGGGGGCTGGAAAGGTGTCGAAATATTTTGGTACGGAAGAGGGGGGTCCATCATTCGTGTACGTAATTTTTGGAAATTTGCAAATGAAACAAATATCTCCTAGTAATAGTACAGAAATTTGTTATGAATTTAACTTTGCGCGCCAAAGAAACCTGGTGAGTGAAAACGGACTTAGCCAATAACAATTTTAAGCAAAAGTCAGGAAATTTAATTGGTAAGAGATAAGTCAGCGATTTAGAAAGAAAATATTGCAAAAGTCAGGGAATTTGTATAACTTTAAATAAATTTTAAGCAGAATAAATGTTTAATTTTTCAATATTAATTAAAATTTTTTTAATTCCGTTCACAAAAGATTATAGGTTAAAAATGTCAGAAGTTCAAGATTCTGGTCTTTGAACAATAATGTTCAGTGAAAATTAGGGAATCTCTAAAATGAATTTTTGCGATATCCCTAAAACAATATTAATTTATTGGACTTGTATTTAAACTTAAGTTTCTTCTTTTTCTGTTGCTTCTTTTTAAAGATTATCTTTTAGTTATAAATGTTAAATATTTAGTTGAAAATTCAACTGTTTTCGTAGAAAATTTACTGTTTGACTGAAATTTATATTTTTTTGAGTGAAAAGTAACGTATTTAAAATTTTTTTTTTTTATGTAATCTGTTTTAGTAGAAATTGAATCTTCCTGTGATAAAAACGCAACCGTTTGATTGAAAGTTCAACAACTTTGTTAAGAAGGCATCCTTTTTGGTCGAAAATTCAACTGTTTTATTGAAAATATAACGGTTTTTTTAAACGCAACTATTTCGTATAAAATTAATTTGCTTAAAATTCATATTTTGCAGATGAAAAGTCAACTGAATTCATTTTTGTATGAAAATGAATTTACCCGAGTTTCAGGGTCATTATGCTTTCAACTTTAATAATAATAATTTTGATTAAAATGTCATATCTCTCGAATAAAAATGCAACTATCTGATTAAAAATTCAACAATTTGGTTAAAAACATTCTTCTTGGTTAAAATCTTATTTTGATGTTGGAAAATGAAACTAAAATGTTTTTTATATGAAAATTAAAGTCTGAATTAGTAGAAAATTTATCTTTCTTGGATAAAAATTCAACTTTTTGGTTGAAAATTGATCTTCGTTTGAGGATTAAACTATTTTATATGAAAATGTTGATTAAACTACTTTGTTAAGTAATCTTTCTTTTGTTGAAGATTCATATTTTTAGTTGAAAGTTCATCTCCTTTGATTGAAAGTATAACTATTTTGTTGAAAAATGCTCATTTTTTATTGAAAATTTAACTGCGTAGGTAAAAGTTTCTTAAACTCTCTTAAAAATTTGTTGTTTTAATTAAGGCTTTATCTGTGGTAGAAAATTTAACTATTTTGTTGAAAATTAATTTTTCACTGAAATTTCTATTTTTGTACAGAAAATTCGCCTTTTGGCCTCAAGGCTCATTATTTTAGGTGCACTTTTTTTTCTTTCAGAACTGAAAAATTTTCAATGGCTGAAGATTTGTCTTTTTGGTTTTAAAATTCATTTTATTGTTGAAACTTAATCATTTTTGGTTGAAATATCAATTATTGGATTTTTTGTTCAGAATGCATCTTTTTAGGTTGAAGATTATATTTATTTGTTGAAAATTTGATTATTTTGTTGAAATTTAAAGTATTTTGTTAAAAAATCATCTTTTATATTAAAAAGTTCTTTTTTAAATAAATAACTAGATTGGAAAATTTTAAATTTGTATTTCAAAAAATGCTCCTATTTGAATGTTAATGATCAGGGAAAATAAGAAAGTGGTAAAAGAAAAATCAGGGCATTTTAAAAATCAAGTTTTCATGTAGCAATGCATCTATTATCTTGAATACAAAAAATTTCCATTAGTTTCAAGTCCCATATAATGTTAATTCTGGAAATCATTAATTACGTACAGAAGGCGGGGGTATAGAAATGTATTTTTACGGTTCGTTGCAGTGGTTAGGAGAGGGGGCCTTTTGGAGGGCTTATAATCCATACCGTAATCTTAAGTGCGGTCCCTAGAATATATCAGATTTCTTGATTCCTTCAAATCTGTCTGTCAGTTTCTTAAAAAAGGAATTAAAATTCATTTTGTTTTAAGAATCAAAGAACGGTGTATGATTTCAGGTTTCTAGGGCTTTTTGTGTGACTGTGGGAAATGCCCTAACGTGGCTCTAAGTTTAGGTGCAGGATGCGTCCCGGGACGTATCCCTAGGTTAGGTTTTTTGCACCGAGACGGTGAGAATGAGGTTCGTGGGAGGAGTGTGCTGGTGTGAGTGTGTTTTTTTTCATTTTTAGATATAGTGAGGGAGGGAGGTAATTTAATTTGATGTGAGTAATTACACTAATAAGTAGGTAATATTAGGATTAAATATCTTTGAATTTACCTGAAGATATTTTGTCCTAGATTTTTGGTACATCCGTTGGACCAGTTATCATCATTGATGTTGCGAAATGTGCTCAAATTTCAAATCTCGCGGTTCATGGAGCTCGAGCGCAAATCGAATTCGTCGGTGGCAATGCCAGAAGAAAGAAGTGACTACATGCCGAAGAGCCCCAAACATGAAGAGGGGAACTTTTATCCAGAGCCATTTGTTTTCGAATGAATGGTTCTTGATTGTTTTTATCCACATCACTGTGCTGATTTTTCTTATTTCCCGATTACTATTATTGGGCTAACAAGATTCTTTTTTTTTTTTCTTTGAAATATGAAATCCATTATGTAACGATTTCATTCTGATAATTCTTCCTTTTTATTATTTGACTGTAAAATCATTTTTTACATTAATTGCATTGATTGGAACGATTCTGAGTGAGGTGTTCAATGTTTTTCGTATTTTCAATTTACTGAATTCGTGAAAACTGAATGAATGTTTGTTGCTGAATCTTTTCAGAATCATCAATGGAGAATTCGTCTTGGTCGATGTTTTTAAGAAAATCTTGGATATAAAAAAACAGGTGTGTTAAAACGAGAAACATTTTTATTCAAATTAGAAAACCAAGTCAATTTGATTGAACTAAGTCTTGATTCGAGGTAGTACGACTACCTAGAAATGAGATCTGAGAAAAGTCAGTTACTTTTAGTTACTTTTTACCCAAATTACCTCTTAGTCATTTTTAAAGATAAAATTACTATAGTCACTTTTTTAAAATTAAAATATCACTCTAATCATTTTTCTTTTAATAAATAAAGCCATGGGATAAGCAATATTGAATCCAGGTCTATACCCATTTCTTAATTTTTTTAATTCTCTTGAAAGATTGTATGGTGTTTAAAAATTTCGGAACATATGGACAGGTTTCATAGAACCTATGATATTTTACAATTTTTTGAAATATTTAGAGGGATTTCGTCAAATTTCTTAGAATTTCATTTGCATCAATTTTAAAATCTTTCAAGGTATTTTAATACACTGTCAAGTATTTTAAGGAAATGTCGACAGACTTTATGTATTTTGATATGATTTTATAGTATATAAACGGATTTTAGAGAATGTATTCACAAGGATTGAGTGATTTCGGAATACTTCAAAGTTATCAAATATTGCAATGTATTTTTAAAGCTTGCAGGATAGATTAAAATATGCCGAGGTATTTCAAAGATCTTAGGATATTTAAAAAATAAAACGAATTTTTAAGAGCACAACAAATTTTAAGCGATTTTTAAATATTTTAAGGATTTAAAATATCTTAGTGTATTTTAAATATATTTCAATAATTTATATGATTACAAAGGATTTTAATGATTTCCAAGTAATTATTGAACGCTTTAAAAAGTTTCAATTTAAAAGGTCTTGAGATATTTTAGGGTATTTTATATATTACAAGGAACTTTAAATTTATTTCAGTAATGTAACGGAATTTTAAAACGTTTGAAAAGATTTAAGGTATTTTAAAAGATTCGTAAGAATTTTTTATTAATTGTAAAGGATTTAAAATTTGGTAGGGTATTACAAAAGGTTTTTAGTTATTTTTTCGTAGAGTTTCAAAGATATAAAGAGGTTTTCAAATGATTTTCGCATTTCATTTGAATTCATTTGGAATTTACCCTATGTTTATATTAATTTATCTCTAATAATTTTCAATTATTTTGAGTTCCTTTGAAGTCACTTGAATTTTTCAATTCTCTTAAATTCTTTTGAGTTTAACTTGAATTGTTTTAAAGCCTTGAGAGTAATAAATTATAAATTTATACATTTTAATTTCAGTTTATTTTATTCTGGCAGAGAAAAGCCCACAAAAGGCCACCCTGTTATTATAGTGCCAAATAATTATTAGTCCTGTAGTTTTCCTCACTAGAAGTATAATGACAGTGTTTTTACAATTAAGTAGAGAAAGTCTAATTTTAATTCAGGGGATGGCTGCACACGGTAAAATTCCCGAATTGGAAAATTCCTTAATAATGAAATTTCTGTTGAATAAAATATCCAAATAATAAAATTCCAGAACTAGAAACTTCCTAAATAAGAGAATTGCCTAACAGTCTGTAAATTTAAAAAATTTAGAAAATCTCGATTAATAAAAATTCCGAACAGTTTATAATATTAATGATTTGGGAAATTCCCAAATAATAAAATTCCCGAACAGTTTATAATATTTACGAATTGGAAAGTTGCAGAATAAGAAAATTCCCGGCAGTTTATAATATTATCGAATTTAATAGAACCCGTTTATTAAAATTCCTGACAGAAAATGGCCGAAATTTTTTTATCACTAAAAATCAATTTAATTTTAATAATCTAATTTCAATCAAGAAAACACTGTGTTATCTGGTAAGAAAAATTTGAAATTAAAATCTGTGCCTCTCGGTATTACCATCTTCTACCATCCCCGTTTTTAGTTTGTTTAGTACGCGCAACAACTAGAAAAAAGTCTAAGATTAAAGCTTAAAAATAAACTTCATGATAACACATAAATATTTATGAATTCCATAGAAATATGTGAGACATTTATCCTTTGATCACAGTAGAAGAAATTCATTTTAGACTTGTAAAACCGAAGGTCATTTTATTCTTTCCGGGTCATTCGTCTCTTTTAAAAAGAGATTCTCCTTTCTTTCTTTGGCGCCTGAGCACAGAGACGATTATTCTACGATGACTGTTTCGCAATTGACGTTTCACTTGAACTCTAGATAGGTGCTTAACCTCTACGCATCAGTTATGCTGGCAATAGGTTACGTATGAGATTTTGAAATCGATTCGCCACTTGTATTGTTGGTAGGCAAACACATTCTGAAACCAAATATCTTTATATCCCACGAGAGGTCCAAATGACACCAAAGAGAAGGGGCCGTGAATCTCCATCGCGTGCGACGACTCGGTTGGGTAGTCGGCGTAAATGTTAAAAACAGACGGAATACCGACCGGTTCACGGCAAAAAACTCAATGTATAAGTGTAAAGCCTGCATGCAAATGCCATCCAATTATTAAGAGTTGCTGGCCCGCATAAAGTATTATCAATTTTCAGTCTGCTGTCTTTCTCACGCACTTACAGAACATTCGGAAATTTTTATAAATATCGCCAGCTGCTGATGCAGCTTAATTATGCGTATTGCGTGCTATTAACATATGAATTTTGTAAGAAGATGCCGAAAATAAATATCAATTTATTAATTACTTGAACGATCTGAGTTATACTGCAACTTACATTTAATAGCGCGCATGTGGCCTATTCTCCAGAACCTTTAGGAAATAATTTTTGGGAGTAATAAAGTGGAAGTAACAAATAGTGAGTTGTAACTTGGTAAAAGAGAAAAGCAGAAATACGATGATAGTAATGCTATAATTATTTACAATATTTAGACGTATCCTATTGACTGCTTGTTATTGAATATAATTTTATTGTTCAATTCAGTTTTTAGGGTTTTTTAGCTCCGCGCAGTAACCCGTATAGTTTCGGTCTGGTGTCCAATTTCCATCCGTCCATTCATCCGTTGTACTTTTTTCTTTCTCTGACTTTACCCCGTACCCTGCCCGACTTTACCCCACACCTTAGCCTATCTTACCCCGTAACCTTAACGACTTTATCCCGTTCCCCTGTCGACTTAAATGCGTATCCTATCTGACTTTAAAACACCGTACCCCCATCGACTTTACCCCGTACCCTAGCCGACATCACCCAGTAGCCTAGTCGAATTTAACTCGTATCCCAGATAAATTAACGCCGCACCCTAGCTGCTTTTATCCCGTATTTTACCCGCTTTAACCCCATACCTTAGCTTACTACTTTAACCCGTAGTCTAACCGAATTTATCCCGTACCCTACCCGACTTTACCCCACACCTTAGCCTATCTTACCCCGTAACCTTACCGACTTTATCCCGTTCCCCTGTCGACTTAAATGCGTATCCTATCTGACTTTAAAACACCGTACCCTGTCCGACTTTACCCCGTACCCTAGCCGACATCACCCAGTAGCCTATCCGAACTTAACCCGTATCCCAGATGAAATAACGCCGCACCCTAGCCGTCTTTGTCCCGCATTTTATCCGCTTTTACCCCATAAATTAGCCTACTACTTTAACCCGTAGCCTAACCGAATTTATACCGTTCCCTAGCCGACTTCAATACGTACCCTAGCTGTCTTTACCACGTGTCCGTGCCGAATTCACACCGTACCATAGCCGAATTAACAGAGTACCCTACCGGACTTACTCTGTATTCTAGATGGTTGGGAGATAGAAGACGTGACTTAAGTAATGTCTTAATAGGTTACGAAATCCTTTTTGGTTTGACTTATTTAGAAGAAAGAACACCTGCTGAATAAACTCATGGACCACATTCAGTCCCCTATTCCTCTTTTCACTTATTCCCCCTCCCTATTTTTCTCAAAATACAACTTTGTCCGTCCAACTCCCTGTTTTATAAGATGCGATTCATTTTTAAAGATTTTGAAGAAAATTGCAAAAAGTACCAAAGAAATTCTGATTTATTTTAGATAAATCAGAAGCATTTAATTTGTTAATAAATTTTATTTTATGTTTCTGTCTAAAAGGAATTGTGTAACTATATCTATCTCGAAAATATTGTAATCATTATGATTGAAAATCTGATTAGATTTTCATTACTTAAAGTTGTTTCATATCTTAAGTTTAAAATGTTGAAAATTAGCTCTAGGAAAAATAATAGAAAACTTTATGGGAACTGAGAAAAACTTATGCTTTTTGTATACTCTTGCGCGATAAATTCAAAACTTTCAAAGTTTCTAGTTCTCTTTCACTAGATATTAGTTTTAAAAAAGACTTTTCCGTTGTAATACAAAAAGTTTCCAAGAATACTTCGAAGTTAAAAATTATTAGTTTTTTTCGCCGGAAATCAGATTTTTTAAACAAACAATAATAAGTCTTTTCTTCCAGAAACTGTCACTACAAACAAAAGTCATGAGACTCCAAAGGGTTATAATTTTTTAATAATTTTAGTTTGCGTTCGTGTTTTAAATACAAAAAACTGATATTTTGAAACTAAAAACATTGTAGCTCGAGCAAGATTTGCAATTTTTGAACAGTTTCAGATACGCTAACGTTTTTTACAGGATATCGGTTATGTTAAACAAGAAGCTTTAGATTTTTAAACATTTTTATTATTTTTCCACATTTTTAGATTATGTTGGGGTGTTTCACATAAAATTGGTATTCTTAAACAAACTAACGATAGATATAAATCCAAAGATTTTTGTGTAAAATATTAAAATTTATTCAAGCTTGAACAGTTTCACATTGGGTTAGTATTTTTAACAATTTTAGGCAACGATGTTGTTGTGCATCGGAAATGGATATTCTCAAACAAAAATCATCATTTAAACGCGATTCAGAATTTCGCAACAGTTCTGGATGTGTTATTCTTTTTTAATTCATATTTTTAATTTTAAAAAAATATTATATTCCAAACATTTCAATGAATATTCGCGACTATTTGAGAATTTTAGGTTGTTGGCATTTTATATCAGACATCTTTATTTTTAGTCTAAAATCATTAGATTTGAAAGATGAAACCATTTTTTTTATGTCGATATACATCGATATATATTTCGGAGATTTACAATTTTGGAACACATTAAGGTTATGTTAACATTTTCCACCGGAAATCGTTTATTTTAGTTGAAAACCATTAAACTTCAAAGAAGATTTCCAATGCGGAATAATTTTTGTTATTTCATGTTAGTGTTTTTCGTCGATAATGTGTATTTTTAATGAATAATTCATGAGTTTTAACAGATCATTATCCGGATTTATTCATTTATTTATTTTATATAATTTTTATTTTTGGTATTTTTGGTCTTTTGCATCGGAAACCCTTACTTATAACAAAACAATCATTGGATTTCAAAGATATATTTATATTGTATGTATAATATTGAATAACTTTAGAGTGTGCTCGCATTTTTAAAAGAAAATTTGAAGGGTCCGCAGTCTAAAAATTTTAACTGACATTTTTTTAAATGGATTTTTTTGTACTTTCTGGAACATTTTTATATGCAGCTATTGTCCTGTAAGTAAAACGGCAAAATTCCTTTTATTTTTTTAAAATTGATTTTACCGAAAGTTGCGTTTTGGTGTCTAGAGCATAAGTCCGCGGTCTGAACCTGTTAACTGCGTATGGCGTCTTATGGGAAATCCGTGCTTTTTCTCACATCAGCTCAGTCTACTCGCAGAATAGGCCAGTGAAACACATGTCAGTATGTATGCAGTTTAGTATATGAGTGTTTCGAAAGTTTTTGTGGCTACTTTCACGTCATTTTCGATGTCGTATGCAGATCGCTGTAAAGACGAAGGTGTGTGATGCGTCAAATTTACTAACACTCAGAAAATTTATACAATAAACTATTTTAGAGTTTTGCAAGCACATCTATGATCGGCTTGTGATTTCAAACATTTTCACATGTAAAACTTGCCCGCAGTTTGAAAAATTTTAAAGAATATTTACAATATTTGAGCGTCAATAGGGCTTGTTAGCATGTTTCAACGGAAGTCGGTTATTTTAAACAAAAATCACTTTACTGTAAAAGTTAGCTCTTCAACGACCAATTTTGCTATTGTTGTTTACTATTTTCGATTTTTCTACTTTGTAGGTAGCAGGCTTAGAATTCCGCAAAATCAATACATGCATTTGATCAAAGTGGATTATCCCACATCTCGTCAGGTGGTTTTGAGTTATTGTATACTCAATAGAAAGCGAAAAATATATATAAATTGAAAAAAATTTGTTTGCAAGAATCGAACAGAAGACGACCATAAATTGTTCCTGAATTTGTTCAGAATTTTTATTTAACGTGATTAAGGCTTGGTCCTTAAAGGGTTAAACTTAGATATTGATAGATATTAGATCAAAATAAAAAATGCAACGATTTCATTGTGTATAAAAGTATTATATATATTAATTTTGAACTTATGAAGTCAGTTCTCATTGATTATTAAAAATATTTACTTTGCTGTTCTATTATTTTAGATAATAGATACTATGTAAAAAAATGTCTAATAATTAATAATGATTTTATATTTTAATTTAAACATTGCAGGAGACTAAACAAATAATAATCGCGTTGTAGTGCGCGTGTTTGCTTTATTTATTTTTTTTCTAAAAGTTTCTCATTTTTTAATCTTTACTCATTACACTAGTAAAAAGTAATTTTCGAAATTCTGAAGACAGCCTATTATTGCCTGTATTGATTTATTATTTTTTTTAATGAATCTTATAAGATAGAAAAGTTAATGGCTACACAGAATTACTAATGCACTATACATGTTTTAAATTTAATTTTGTTAACAACAGTAAAAAATTTCTTACTTTTCTTCTAAATTTCTAACAAATTTGCACGAATCGCACGTGACTCTATTGTCCAAGGTGTGAAAGAATGTACCGATACTACTTCAATATGAGATACCTCTCAAGCGGAAGCGTCTTCGAATCGAAGTCCTGATATTGACAGACTCCGGTTGCACTATTTGTTCAGGAAAGTTGATGAAAGTCGAAAGATCGTGTTTCAAATAAGTTTTCCGTGGACAATCTAAAGTGCGAGAATGCACGGAATGCCTTTTGAGCATTCAGCCAAAATGCTTTGAGTAGTAAACTTTTACGAAACGGAAAAATTGGATCGTTCCCTAGAAGGGTGTGAGATCAGTCCAAATAAACAGAGCATTTTCTGCACCGTAGAAAGGGAAGTGAAACACATCATATGATGTATGAAAGGTTAAATCGAAATTTCGTTTGTTTGTAAACTTCGTTTTGCGGGAATGCACGTCGCTGGAAGAACTCTTTAGATCCCTTAAAACAAACTTTTTTCGGCGATTGATTTGAGAAATGGGGTTGAGAAAATTAGTGCCATAGTATCCTGTAAAAATGATAGGAATGTTTGATTTAAGAAATAATAAAAGCAAACTTTGACCCTTGTCCATTTGTGCCAACTTACCCGTGCAGAAAAGTAATTTGATTGCAAAGTGCATGCGCAATAATGCGGGGCGGTAATATTTCCTCACTAAGAATTGGCGACTGTTCGTACTCAATACAAATACAAATTGTAATTTTTGAATTTTTCAAACTTTATATCCTGTAAATTTCTTTCCTCCCTTTTCTCATAGACAACATTTTGCGTGTATAGTGCAATAAGCCGTAAGTTTAATGACGCAAAAAATGGTCAGAATAAGAAATTTGCGTCAGTTGGGAAAGTCAGGAAAGTTTATGGAAACCCTGTTAGATTCAGGAAATTTTCTATAAAATGATACAATACAATTTTGTTAAAAAGTAATTATTTTTGGTTGAAAATTCGATTTTTTGTTAAAATTCACCTATTTTGTTAGAATTTGAATCTTTTTTGGTTAAAATTGACAACATTCTGTTGAAAATTCTACCATTTGGTTGAAAATTTTTTTTTGTGGTAGAATATCAGTCATCTTGGTGCATAATTCATCTTTTTAGTTGAAAATCCTCTAAAATCTTCTATTTGCAAATTTAACTATTCTTTTTTTTAAGGATATTCTTCTTTTTGGTTGAAAATCAAACTGGTTAAAAAGTTTTTGTTTTGTTTGTTTAATGGCTCATCATTTTCGTTCAGAATTAATAAATATATATATATTTTGTTTTATTTTGTTTAAAATTGATCTTTTTGAGTGGAAAACTCAACTTTTTGGTTGAATATTAATGTATTTAATGCATTATTATTATTATTACACCATTAAGCTGTTTCCCTTTCGGGGTAGGCGTGACTCACTCGGTAGGGAGGGGAGTAG
>JAAAKG020140656.1:0-12054 GCA_010014905.2 Druon quercuslanigerum
TGTTGCACTACGATTTTTTTTGGCTGAGCTGTATAGCTTCAAAGGCAGATGCCTATCATTTTCTCGCCGATAGTAGTTAGCGCCCAGTCTGGCCCCAATCAACTTTTTCACACGGGTTTAGCAAATTCTCAAAATTCTTTTTGGAAATTCAACTAATGTATCAGACATTTGATAAAAATAAAAAATAGCGGCAAGGTAACGCGTTACTTTACACAAAAATAACAGTACGTTAACGCGTTACTTTCAACCGGAAACGTCTATCATTGCGTTAGTCAATGTGCGTTGCCTGTGGCGTGCAGCATGGCGTTTTGGGGATAAGGAAGCCTCAAATGTTTTAACTGCCCCAGTATTTTTTCGCAAAAAAATGATTAGGCATACAATTTCCAAAAGCCTATATTTATTTAAAAAAAATTAATTTGAACATTTAAATAATATCAGCAGCTATTTTTTCAAAAATGTCGTAATGCTGTAAAAGATACTGTGAAGTAAAGAAATTAATTTTTATTATTTCTAAGATCTCGTTAGAACATACGATAATTAACAAACAAAAGGGAACGAGATTTTCGATATTAAAATTAAATAACTTTTGAAAACTTCTGTTAGCACGTGAAAAAGTATTTAAAAAAATAAATATTTTGCATTCTTCTGAAAGCAATACTTCTTCTGATAAGTTTCGTCCTCTTAAATCCTTCAAGGGATTAACAACTAAATGCAGAAATAAATGATAAACTACTTAGGAAGGTTTTTATTGATATATCTTCACACCATTTCTTTAAATGCATTTTATAACAGAATTTGAAATAAAACTCGTAAAATTAAAAAAAACTATAATTATTTCACCAAAAAAATGGGGTTTCCATTGGAACCCATTTTTGGTTTCAAAGGAGCTGCAAGAAAAATGATCCCCACTTACTGAAAAGGAACCCAGAACGACGAATAAGCTCTAAATGATACCTTAGTTGGTGTTATAACCGCTTTGCCAACTTATACATTGTTTTTAATCAATAACATAATTTTTACCTCAAAACACACATGTAAATCAACTCTGATTGACATAATTTAATGAAGATAGTTAAATTGCAAAATAATAACGCAATTATAATAGATATAATGACTTGATAAATATCATTTGCAGGTTATGTAGCAGAGTTGTCAACATAAAGGCATATTCACATGCAAAATACTTTTCGTACCAAGTCATCGGTAGATAACCGTAAATCGACCCCTATCTCACCAGCCCCTTTATGTTCTTTTCAAGATTGCTCTAAACAAACCCTTTTGGCTCTCTACATGTATCTGTTGGAGATCAATTTCTAAAGAATACAAAGTTTTATTTGAGCCGCAACTTTAGTGAACCCCCAGTTTTTCTGTGCTCTAATCTAAGTGTGCAATATTCTTTCCTAATAGATTTGTCTTACTTATTAAATGCAAGAAATAGTCCACAAGAGCCTGATAGGGCCCCTATCAGTTTTTTCTAGACTCGAAATTCTGGTAGGGGCCCCATCGAAGCTCAACATTAAATTGGGAAAGATGGAGAAATATCTACAGTCTGCACGTGTCTGAGTGAATTGTGTTGATAGTTTTATTTACAACGTTATACATTCATGAGATTTGACCAAAAACCGAACTTTTGAGAGTAGTACAAAGAACTGAACTCTAGGCTATTAGAACTATATTATTCTATGGCTTAATATCTCTGTTTATTAAATATTAGGAAACAATTTTTCCAAAAAATATCAACTTTAAAAAGTCAAATTTTGTATCAAAATGAAACAAGAAAGCTTAAAGGGAAATATTTTAAAGGAAGTCAGTAGTTCATCTCGCCCTCTTTTCAAAAACACCTTAATGAATTTCTTAATGATTTTTTTCTCCATCTAATATTTTTAACAAACCCCATATTATTTTACATCGAGATTGTGCAATTTTAATTGTGTATCAACGATATACGTGTGAATTATGGTGCTTATCTGTAGACATAATGTCTATTTCTCAGGGATTTGGTTTTTTATTTATTTTTTATATTTGGTTGCAAGGCTTATAATTGACTCTTTTCATGCCAAGTAGTGCAGCACCCTTTCGAAGAAATGGTCTCTAATTTGAGGCATTCAGAACACGGTTAAAAACACTTCGCCAGCCATCTTCATTTCATCCTTTTGAAGCACCGCGCGCTCGCTGCATGGAAACACGAACACATACGTATGAATGCATGTGCTTATTTCATCTCAATCATCGAAGTGAGGCTTCAATTACAGCTACAGGTACAGACTCTTTAGTGATCTTTCGAAACGCACTTGTTATGCCGCTCTACGAGACAGAATATTATTTTTCTCATAAATTCTTAATGGTGTATAATCAAGATTCGTTGCGGGAATTTCAACGAGATATATATTGTTGTATAAACATCGACTTGAGGTGGTGAAAAACAAAAAAATAACATAAAAGTTTACAAATATATTGAAGCTCAGATGCAATATTATTGTATCTCTGTTTTGCTCATTTTTATTATTTTTGCACTATACGATTTTATAAATGTTATTTTTTTAGGTGAAAAATATGTTAATAATAAAGTCTTTTTTGAGTAGGGAATAAATACTGTAAAGGTCTAAGGACCTAAAACGCTTATAGAATATGTTATATATTATAGGTGGTTTTGATAGAACGGAAGTATGATGAATGAATCAGTAATGAGGCATAAACACGTCATTACAGGTCCGGGGGTTAATAAAGCTGAACCTGGAAATTATTATACTTATAGGCCTAAGTCTCGATTAAAATTCTGTTCCTTATTAAATATTCGATATCTGGTTATTTTTACAGTTCTACTGTATGCGAAATTAAAAAAAAAAATTTACATTTATTTCATGTATAAGTCAAGCATAATTATAATGCAGATTAAAAAAATTTTCTGCACAAAATTTCCTAGGGACTCAAGATACTTCAAATTTTATAAAATTAATGTTTTTATGGCGTATAAATGATGAACACCTACATTTTATCCGAATCAAAACAAAATTCAATTTTTTAAATGTTTTTCATCGAAATTAGCAAAATTTGTTTGGTTTCAAGTAAACTTGATTTAAATTTAAGACTTCACTACTTTTATTTAAAAATTGAGTTTTGAATTGAGTCGAATTCTGTTAAATTAAATTTTAGCCAATTATTTATGTTTTTGGATTTCCTAAAGTCACTTGATTTACTTAGAAGTAGCCTGAAATAATGTGATGTTACTAATGTTTATCGACGTAATTGAAGTTTTCTGAATTTAAATGTAATCGCCGAAATAACTGGAATAAGTCACTGAAGTATCCGTAAGTGATTAAAGTTTTATAATTTTTAGTGTAATTGCTTAAAAATGTTTGAAGTCATACCGACTATCCTGAAGTTACTGAAGTACCTTGATGTTAAATCAAGTCACTGAAATATCTAAAATTCGCTAAGTATACTAAAATCACATAAATTTTCTGAATTCACTAATATATCCCGAAGCCAAGTGAAGTAACTGATGACAATGAAGTCATTAAAGTATCTCACTGCAAATAAAATTACTAAAGTATCCTTTATTCACTAAAGTATAAAATGAAGTTGCTGAAATATCCTACAATCATTGAAGTCACTGAAGTATCCTGAGGTCACTTAAAAATAATACGTAGTCACTGAAGTATTCTAAATTGATTGATATATCTTTCTATAAAGTTAAATTACTTCAGTATCCTGAAATCACTAAAGTATCATGAATGCAAGTTACTGAAATCTCCTAAAAAATCAATTAGGTGTTTTCAAGTCACCGAAACATTCTAAAGCCATTAGGGTATCATCAAGTTCCTGAAATATTCTTAAAACATTGACGTATCTTGATTTCAAGCAGAACGTCTGAATTCTTCTAAAATCAATTAAAAATCTAGAAGCCATTGAAATAGACACGATTTTCCCCTTATTTATAGTATTATGCATGCTAATTTAAGAAAATGTAGAAAACACATATTGAAAATGTAATTTGTTGTAAAAATTCTCAAAAATGGAAAAAAAAATGTAATTAGATTTTTCAATCTGATTAAGTTAATTGAGACTTAATAGCAAATTCGAGCTTTCCTCCACATCACTTCCTCGTTTGAGGTCGCTAAGCATGAAGGGTGTCACCGAGCATGAAAGCAGATTTAATTACCGACACTTTGGCTGCTTATAAAACTGTCGAGATTGGTATCGATCGCATCTGAGACGTTTCGGGGTAAAGAGGCATTCAGGCACTTATATATCTTACCTGGTGAAAAATCAAATAGTCTTTTGATGGCATCCTCTTAAATGTTCGCCTCTCTTTTTGCTGCAAAGGGAGGCAAAAAGGGCGAAAAAATCGGTCTCGAGTAATTACACACCCTGGGAGTGCAGATAATACTCGGGTACTTGGGACACATTATATGGGTTACGTAGTTAGTGGTATATATAGGATAAAAACCACGAGAACGCATAACGCGGTTCGCCGTTGAGGTTCGCGAGAGAGAGCACTATATTATATCATTGGCGGCCATTTTGGACCACCCAAGTTGCTGTCAGAGCATAAAAAATATGAAGTTCTTTTAGGGCCGCCTTTTTTCCGTGCCGCCAGCGGCGCGACTCTGGCGGATCGTTCGTATAACGTAACACAGAAAGGCGGTACAGAAGAGAGGAGTGAGAGAGAGAGAGAGAGAGAGAGAGGGAGAGAGCGAAAGGTTAATGAAAGAGGGAAGAAGAGAGAGCGTAAGAGAGAGGAGGAGAGGAGCCGGTGGCAAGGGCGAAAAAGAGGGCCGATGAAAAGGAAAGAAGAACAAAGGGAAAGAATTAAGGGGGGAGAATGAGAGAGGAAGATGTAAAGCACAAGGAACAAGCCAAGAAGGGCAAGAACTAAGAGAAGAGACAGAATCCTAATGTATTGCAATTTTACTTCACATTTATATTCTAAGGCAAGATCCTAAACATTAATATTCTCAGTAATATTGTCGATCTGGAGAATTTTAGAACTCGAAAGCAGAAGAACGAGTTCAGACAGTAGGATTAAGAGAGAATGAGTGAGAGTGGGAAAAAGATGGAAGGGGGGGGGGGGATCCCGCGGGTCCGTGGCTGTGTTCGCCAAGAAGATAAAAGAAAGATGTGGACTAGATCGGCGGGTCCGCCATCGCCACGCTGTGGTTTTCAAGTTCTTGACCGTGGTGAAGAACCGCATAGGCTCTCTGCCCGACTCTTTTCCTCTTTTTCTCTCTCTATTCCTCCCTTGCTATTCAACTATCTTCTACTTCCTCTCCCTTCACTTGGTATGTCCCAGAATATCTAATAGAACCTATTCTTTTGACTGCTCTACACCGCCTCTCCTTTCTCGTTTGCACAAGAACCCCATGGTGTGCAGATAAGTATGCCCGTCAGAGTTGTATCAGTAGGGGTACCAATGTTGTACCATGTGGCTTGGTGTATCCGCGGGTGAAGCTGTGGATGGAGGCTCCAAGCTGAGTCTGTTTGTTATGACAAGGCTGTTTCGCTCCGCTTCCTACCTTTGCTAAAGAAACCTGATGAGAAAAACCTTCTTCTAAATGCTTAGCTTCTTCGAGCAAATGAGCTATCTGAAAATAACGGATATGTTTGTCTGGTTAAGCAAAAGGTTTTGTGTGGGTTAGTAATAGTTGTCTAGAGGAAAAAGGTGATTGACTTGTGGCGTTCGAAATGAAGGGGAATTTATCTTGGGGATCTGAAAGCCAATTGGACTGAGATAAAAAGCAAATTTATTCCCAGCTTTAAAAACTCAGTTCTTATTTTTTATTTATATTATGTTGACCAGTGTAATAGGCAGATTCTTCTTATTTAAAATCTATCACTGTTGACTGCAGACTAACTAGCTTCAGATAACTCAATTTATAATGAAACTTATATTTAAATTCTAACTGAATAAATGAAAGAGTAAGATCGGAGGTACATTAAACAAATCTCTAGAACTTATAACTTTTGAGCTCGATTCTTACCTGAAGAACGACTGTTTAATTATACAAGCGAATACATTAAGTCTTAATAAGAATCCCCCTCTCTCAATTCTTTGTTCCCCACTACTTTCTTGGCCCTCCCTGCACATATACTGCATTCATCGATCCACGTATTTAAACTTTAAACGTTTGCAAGGCGAGAGGGTTTGGATCCGGTATTCCTCATATTTATGGCCTTACTGAAGACATATAATATTGACCCATTTGGCGCCGAACGCAAAACAAAATACATAAATAAGACATTGCCAGCGTTTTTAAATTTTCGGTTTAATTGCTGTTTTATCTTCTGCCTGACACACAGAGATGTTATCCTCGTGGTTCTTCGACGACTAAAAACTGTGAAATTTATGCTTATAATTTAAACTAGCATGGTTGGAATATTTATACCAGGGATTCATTACAACTACGATGGGTTCATTAATCAGAATTAAAAGATCTAAGACATAGTCATTTTCAATCTCATTGTCAGCTTCTCTATATAGAGTTTAAGTTATAATTTTTTTTAAATAAAATATTATAAAATGAAAAAGGGAGATTGGAAAAGAGAACTTATCTTTGTCTTCGAATCTTTGTCATTTCAGTTTTTTAAAAGCGTAATTTCTCCGTAGTGCCATTGCTTGTATGTCATGAAATCTGCGACGTTTTGGGGGAAATCCATGAGAGTCGTCGATGAAATGACATAAAGCGACAATAAGTACTCTCGACTTGTGATACGTTTCGTCTTTGCATTCCGAACATCCGGAGAAAGTTAAAGCGTCACTAAAAAAATTAGTACGTCTTGTTTGCAATTAATCCGTAAATTGCATTTGATTAATAACAACTTTTTATCAGGTCACAAATATTATAGTGAAAAACCACCTCTTTTGTTTCGGTTTCATATATCTTTTAAAAGTTATCGTTAAATTCTGGTGTTTCTAATTAATTTTAATTTTTCAGTATTCAACGTGAAAGTTGTTCAAATACCCAAGCCTCTAATAATTTCATTTGTTCTATTTCACACGCTTTAAATGGTGCAATGTTTGAATACTTTTAAATAAAAATTGTCCAATTTTATTAGCGTGTTTCCCTTTTAAATTATAAATTGGTCAGTAATTAACGATTTTTCAAATATTTTTAAGAACTTTCGATTAATTTAAATCGTGTAAAATACAATTTAAAATAATAAATTGTTTAAGTTCCTAAATTTGTCATATTCATAAAATTTTTAATAGTTTTTGAATAATTTGAAATTGAAACGTTTTGTATGTTCTAGATTTTATGCTAGGATAATTCTTTACACCGTCGACACTGTCTCGATGCTTGGAGCAATAACGTATCCCGAATTATGGGCCCATTAGAGCCAATTTAAGATTAAAATATTGTCTGCTAATAAGATCGCACCATAGGCGTGCACGATGCATATAATTGTATTATTATGTTCTCTGCCTATAGCGCAACAAATTACCCTCCATCAACCGCAACAGGGTTTAACATGTACTTGTCCGAAAGCGTTCTTCCCTGAAAGTATAATTTTCTTCGCAGCGCAAAACGTGCCAATATCAAACATGTGAGAATCTTTATACATCATACATATAACAGTAGATATGAAAATAAGTTGAAAAGTTCTTATTTTCTATTCTAAACTAAGCAAATCTGTGTTTTCTAAAATTTATTAATGTTTTCCTTTTTATCCTATTTATTTCAACAAATAAAATAGTACTTAATTCATCGAGAGTAAAATTCATGCATTTCTATTCACACTTCTTTACTATCTGGGTAAATCAAATGTTATAAAATTTAAATAAACTATTGTATATCAAATTTAATGTTCATAAACCGGAAAATTTATTATAATATGAATCGTAGAAATAATGCAAATGGATTAACACGTAGGGGCACTGGGGCAAGATGACGCAGGGGCAATACGGCACAATGATGATATCTCCTCTGAGATGTGACGCTTTCTACTGGAAATTCTAGGAACTTCTTTTTGTGTCGTTCCCGAGATTTTGTAATTAAATTTGTTATAATTTTGTTGTTGTTTTCCAAGTTATGAGTCACGTGGATCGATTACGTGCCCAGTTATAATTTTGACTGTCTTCAAATACACGCAAGTAATACAAATTTTATTTTACTTAAAATCGCTTTAGCACCATTTCGTTGTGTGAAATAGCCCTTCTTTTTCGTAGATAAGCTTTTGATTGCGAGTATTATATTTTCGGGAGTCCTAATGGAAAAAGTACTTTGGGGGCAGAATGGTCAGTAACAAAACGGAATGCTGGGTGAGATGTAGTAGAACGCACACTGTTTCGTTATTTGCTGAATGAAGGAACCGAAGGTCGTGATTTTTTTTATTGTCACGATTTTTCGATCCAAGGCAGTTCGTGCAACAATTGGTTTCAACAGTCTTGCACAGGTTTCGACAGTGAGAACAGGGACGAAATTCATGTCTCCATATTTTGTAACGCCTGATTTTGGTCATTATTATATAAAAAATGGACAATAAAACTTGTCGCAACAAGCTCTTGTAACTGATACTACTTTTTTTTAGTCTTTTTAAATTAATTTTGTTCATAAGACGTTTTGCTTTCTATGTAACAAAGCTTCCCATTTTGCCCCGTGTATTGAGCAAAACGGGACGATAAACTTCTTTTCAAAAATCAATCGAAAAAAGTAGAACAAGGCATATTTTTAATGCGAATTTTTTTTTAGAACATCATCATATGTTTCAGGCACCTATAGTTTTGATTGCGGAAAAGAGTATTTTATGGTATAAGAAAAAAAATGCTAAAGCTAAATCGCCCCATTTTGCCCCATGTTCCCTTAAATATATAAAATTCTATATAGAATGTTGTAATGATTAATAGTATTGCTTTCGGTTCTTTCACTAACTATGCACTTACGATCATAGAGTGACGATTATGTAACTTTTTCCCTTTCAAATTCATATCCACTTTTCCCAAATTTATGTCGGTTTTATTTTTTGCACATTTAAACTGAAACAACCATTTAACAAAAAATAATAACGGAGAAGTAATTTTAGATTATAGAGCGCTTGCCTTGCTGCGCGGAACTTGATTTTTGGCACTTCTGAAGAATTAGTCACTTTTTGCACGCTGTACAATTGAATATTCACACAATTATTTAGAAAAAGAATTCATTTCCTTAAAAGTGTATAAAACTTCGATTAAGAAGCAACTTTGAATTGTACAATTATCCATTTTCATTATAACGCCTGTATATTTCAACCACAATTGCCTTAAAATAATTCCGAAAATTTTATTTTAATCCGAACTAAATCCATCTAATATTATTTATATCTAGAGATAAATTCTATGAAATTAGCATTTCAACTTGAAAGCGTAATTGGAGCTCTGGGAAATGCGGAAAAAATCAGACGCTATTAATTCGGCTGCGTCGGAAAGGATCGTGTTCATAAATAATGAATGTTTTCTCTGAAGGTTGGTCAAAGCTTATATAGTATTCGAGAAATAAAATGAAAAAACGAAAAAAGAAAAATTGGAGGAGAAGTCACGTAACGCAGTGAGGATCGCGAATCTGGATTAATGTGGGGATTATCCCCCTACGATGCTTTCCAGGTCTTCCAGCTTAGTTAGTCGATATTGTAGCTTCGTGATAATCGCAGCGTGGCGCCGTGATAAAATTCGAGATAGGTGCGGGGGGAATGGAGAATTGCACTGAGCAATAAATGGAGAAGATGAAGGCGATCGTTTTGCGATGATGGCGTTACTTGCATCAGTCATGTCGAACGAGTCATTATATGTACTGATCGTATCTTTCGATATAGAATATCGCTACAGAAATACGTGTTCGACTGCACAATAAGCCTCTGACAAAATGCCTGAGTGCAGAAATTAACCCCTTGATTCCAAGGGGTCAAAAGATTCACGATTATCCAGAAAGGAAAATAGGATTAATAAATCAAGGGGAAATAAGATGAAGTTACTATTTTTAAAAGCTAAAACAATTTTATTCTGTAAAACTTGTACGGGAAGCCAAAATTTCGACGCATGCACAGTGTGCAGAAGTGGCTAAATATTGAGCAGTACAGAAAGTAGCTTTCCCGCATCGCTGCACATGGGATCTTCGGTACGCACCTTTGCCATGAGTACTGAAAGTTTCATTTTGTGTTCTGTAAGGTATATGTGGAATTTTTTAACTGAAAAATTTAGGTCCTGAATTTTGATCTAATCGAAGAGAGGATTTATTCTTTCCGGCCCCTTTTCGGCAGGGTATAATATCTATCGAAGCACAGCTGCTGCCGTTTCGGCAATCTTTTTGGTAGGCGGCGACTTATCTCTGCTTTACGACTGACTGCTTTCGATGCTATGGCATCGAACCACACCGGCGGAATACCGAGATAAAATGGTGGACTGATCTTGTGGAAGAAGAGAGGATCGGACATTTTGGGTTTAATTATAATCGAGGAGATGTTGCATTAATGACGACGGGCTGAGCATCGTGTTCTCTAATCTCTATTAGCCCGGCACCTTTAGTATGCCTGAGAACGTGAACGTTCACGAAACACGATACTTCTCTTTACTTTACTTCTAATTTACAATTTAATAACTTGAACCGTGCTTATAATCAATCTGAATATGACATTATACGTGCAAGATTTTGACGATTCATTCCTTGGTAATCTATATAAATAACAATGGCCATGATGGGATTTAGATAAGTTTTGTGTATCGCTGTGATGAGTGCATTTTTATTTTCAATTATTACAAGATTTTAAAAAATGTTGCATTTCTTTAAATCTAGATTCTTTTAAAAACTTTAAATCTAGTATAAATTCTTTGCATTATTTTTAATCTTTACCCGCATATTGTAAATAAAGAAGGTTTCATATACAGCTTGAAATACCCTGCAATGTTTAACTTGCTGCAAATGAGGAAATCCTGTGAAATTTGATTAGACTCCTTCTAATTCATAAAATCACGCATCTTTCGCTCCTAAAGTCGATCAAATCTATCCGGAAGTGGCAGGCCCTGGCAGTATAGTAATAACACAAATGCACAAGTTATTCTTTCGTGCGTCAAGACAAGTCTATACCTGGTCTTGTCTTGACACAGCTGCAGACATAAATGCAACATAAGTTGCTATGTCTCCCATGTCTAGCTTGTGACCGGAACCAGGCATCATGGTCCTGGAGACATATTGAAGACATTCAAGACAAAATCAAGACCAAAGATTTTTACACGGTACATATTTCATGAGTAATTGGGTTTAAAAATGTGTTGTTCTCAAATTACAAATTCATCTGTTTAAACAAACATTAATAATTTCCATGAAGTTTGACATAAAACGAATACCTCACACCGTATTAACACCTTTTTAATAAGATATTCTTGTACTAACTATACATAGTTAAAGATTTTAACTAACATTTATATTCACAAAAAGTTCAAAGGTCCGTGCAGAAATTTCCAAATATTTGTCTTATTTCCGACTTGGGCCAGATCGGGCACAAAATTTTGTGGATGTTACATTTGGCCCCCTCTAGATATGGGCCAAATCGGGGCCAGACTGGTTATCCCTGGGCATTGTACTTGGACCCTGATCGGGTATCGTTTTTCATTTCGAGTCGGGCTCCATCTAGATAGCCCAATTCGGGCCAAATTTCGCCCGATCTGGACCCGATCAGATCCATATTGGAATTTTTGCTACATAACTGAAAAAACTGTCATATTTCATATACACTATCTTCATTTCAAGAATAGGTAGTTTTTATAATTTTAGTTTCATCATTACAATTTTTCCAGTGCAATATCATTTAATACGAATTTCAAAATAAAATGTGCATCATTAACCCGTGCAGAAAGTACCCTATTTAGCCCCATTAAAAAAAGGGTTCTGACAAGGCCCTGGCCAGTTTTTTTATTCTGAATAAAATGAAATAAATTATAGTAAGGTGCTAATCGGCCAGCATAATATGACTATGTGTAATTATTAACACACTATGATCTGATTGTTCTGGCTTGCAAATCATTAGATTATAGTTATATACAAATGATAACATAAATTCCCATTACTTGATTTTGAAAAGAGTTTC
>JAAAKG020140657.1:0-12054 GCA_010014905.2 Druon quercuslanigerum
CCCCCCCCCCCCCCCCACCCTCAATAAAGGGTTGCAATCCTTTTGCACAAAAACTGTGATCATAGGGACACATTTTCAAAATAAATATTTTGACATAAATTTTATTAAAAAACTCTGAATTGGCGCTTTAAAAAAATACGTGTCTAATATTTTTTGAAGTATTACAACATATCGAAAGATGAAAGAAATCGGTGAGGTACACATCGGGACCTTTCCTGTTAGTAAATGGGAGTAAAGTAAAGAGTACGGATCTTCTTGCATATTTTTGTGTGACCTATGGCATATAATGACTTTGTGAAGCTCTTCGCCTAGGGTGATTGCTAGAGAGATTGATCAGCGATCTGTGTCAAAGCGTTGTTGTGGATCGAACTTGTTTCTTAAAAAAGGGGCACGGAACTTCTAGATTGATGTAAAATTTATACCTCGTTTGTGCCTCCTCCTACACTTCTCTTGCTCACTTTTCTCATATAGATTCCTTGGTTCCCGAAAGTATAACGGGGTTAAAACCGAGTGAGTTTTATTCACCTTGAAACGAATTGGGCTTAATGGTATAATGATAATAAAATAATCATCAATACAATTATTATTAGGGCAGCTATCACACATTACATTACGCTATTTGCAATGATTTTTGTTCGCCCCCCCCCCCTATGTTTTTAAATAAGAAATATAATATGCCATTTTTTAATAGCGTCAATCGAGCAGTGAATAATGAATTTAAATTTGAATTTGAGAACACTGATTTAATTTAAGTACTATGTATATACGGCAAATTAACTTAACAGATTAGATTTCGTGCATAAACGCATTTCCTCTTTTTTTAAAGAAATTAAGGACATACAACTATTCTGGGAAATTTTTTTTTTCAAGGAAAATCTACAAAATATCATTTACAAAATATACGTGATACGTGATACATTCTCCAGCTTCAGTAAAGTTCCGGAAAAATATATCCCATATTTTGTGAATGGCCCCTTTTATTTTTGGTTCGGAATTCATTGTCTTTCGGTTCAAACTTCTATTAGTTAGTTAGAAATTGCATTATTTTGTTGAAAATGCGCCTATTTTGTTAAAAAGACATATTTTTCTTGTAAAAAATTTAACTATTTATCTGAAAGTTAAACTACTTGGTACAATTGATCATTTTTTTTTGTTTTTTGAAGATTTAACTATATTTTTCAAAATTCGTTTCTTTTGTGTTTGAAAATAAATTTTTGTTTTTTGAAAATTTAACTATCCTACTTTTGGTTCCAATTAAAAAATTAAGCTTTTGGTTGAAAACCCAACTTATTGCTTGAATTTTAAACTCTTTTCTTGAAAATTTAGTTTTTTGTTGTTGTTAATGATTCATAATTTTATTCGAAAATTCATATCTTTGGTTGAAAATTTAACTATTTTGCTAAACATGTGTTTCTTCTTTTTCTTGAGAATTAATTTTCTTTACTGAAAATGTAACTATTCTATTTCTGGTTGAAAATTGATTTTTATGTTTGAAAATTCCTTCATTTTGTTCGAAATTCATCTTTTTGGGTAGAAAATTACTTCTCAGTTTAACATTTATCCTTTTCGAATAAACGTACAACTGCATGGTTAACGTGTAATCTTTTTTGGATAAGGATTTAAGTATTTTTTTGAAAATTCGTTCTTTCAGGTCGAATTCAACTACTTTTTATTTAAAATTAATGTTTTTTTTGGAAATATTCAGTATAAATTTTTCTTTAGAATTCATTTTTTTGACATGAAAAATCAACTTTTCAGGATCAAATAACCCAAAAACTTGATTCTCTAAACAAAGCCATAAATTTTCCACAAAAAAGATAAATTATCAACAAAATGCATGAATTTTTAACCAAATACTTGAATTTTCAACTATTAAAGACAAATTTTCAACCATACAGTTAAATTTTCAACCAAAAATGGAACCGGTACATTTTCAGTAAAAAATATTAATTGTCAACCAAAAATGAAACGAATTTTTAACAAAGTAGTTGACTTTTTAACAAAAGAGCTAACTTTTTAGATTATTAGTAGCATTTTCAGCAAAGTATTTAAATTTGCAGCTAAGTGTTAAAATTTTTAGCCCAGCGAGATGAATTCTGAACTAAAAATAGAATGGTGAACTTCTGTTGCGTTTTTATCAATTTACGTAAGTTTTTTTAAAAATAAAGAGTTAAAAGTCTAGTTTTCTTTGCTAAAAACCTTATTTTTGCAAAAAACGAAAAATATTTATATTTCGCAATTTTTTAACGGCAATCTGTTCAGAAATGTTCAAAGTATCATCATGAATTTTTTCAGATTTTCCCTATTATTTTTTCAATGAAAAATTATGCTCCAACGTTGACTGTCTTTAAAAGCGGTCAAATTTCCTTACTTTTGATCACATTTTCAGATCTGCAAGATACAAAAAATTGTGTACAACCTCAAACTCAGAGGACTCGGATTTTCTCGCTGATATTAAGTACTTCAATTTTCAACTACAAAATATGAATTTTTTAACAAATTTTTGAATTCTAAAATAAAACAAATTAATTTTCATGAAAAATGGAATACTTAAACTTTTACTTAAAAAAAAATTCAAATTCAAATTTTAATTGTTGATCTTAGGTTTATTGACCAGGAAATATTTTATTATTAATTTTAGATGTTAATTTTGTCTGTCTACTGGTCTACATCAATATTATGAAAATATTGATAAATCTTAAGATTGTGAAAAAAATGTCTTCATCTCCGTTGGGATCGGAACCCAGGACCTTAAGATTTATCAATTTTTTGAATAATATTGATATAGACCAGTAGATAAACAAAATTAACATCTAAAATTAATAATTAATTTTCAAAAACAAAAAAATAAATTTTTACAAACTAGTTCATCTTTCAACTAAACAGTTGTATATTTGACGAAAAATACGACTTTTTAGAAAAATAGGTTCATTTTAAGAAAATAATTAAATTTTTAACGAAATATTAGACTTTTTGACCAAAGTAAGTTCACTTTTAACAAAAAATAGTTCAATTTTCTTATTTTAGGCTCTATTAATATAGTTGCAATTTAATCGAAAAACAGAGAAAAAGGAAAAGTTTCTTGATAAAGAGGAAAAAGAGTTTATTGTCGGCCCCTAGTATTTTAAGTCAATTGCCGGATTTGCGGTATAACATCACATTTTTAAAAGGGTCGTTAAAATGTCACTAATTGTCACGGGGGGGGGGGGGCTGATTAATAAATCACTGAAAATAGCGTTTCTTAAAATGCAGAAGTTCCCTAATGGTTTTGATTTAACCATAAAAATAACTTCAAAATGAAGGAAAATCATTTAAAAATAAAAAAAAATTCTCCATCGTGAACCACTACTTTCACTGAGAGCCAATGAAAGTTTTCCTTTAATTCAAATGGTTTTTCTTTAAATCATAAGATGAATTTTGAGAATATATTTAGTTATTTAACAGAATTCATATGGATATAATAGAGACATCTGTTATAAAGATATTTCTATACACTTTATATTGAGGTCGTTGACAAACGAGGACTGTGCAGGTATTAAACTGCTTAGCTCAGAATCCTACGTTGGAATGAATAAGTTTGTCAGGATTAGAAGGGTTCGTTTACGTTACGAATGCAAGAGATAGAGATTTATTACAGCGACCTTAAAAAAGTTAATCCAGACTATATTCAAGGCTCAAAAGAAAAAGGCATTGTCACAACTGCGAGTCAAATTTTAAAACAAAAAAATGTTCTTTTGTAATTTCATAAGATATTATCACTCCTGCTCTGAACAAAATTTCACTTAAAGAGAGCAAGCTAAAGTTTATGTTTAGGGGATGCCGACTAAGTATTTTTATAAAATTTGAAAAAAAATCGTTAGGCCACGTTTTATAATCACTCAAAATAATTCTTACAAATGTTTATGTTTTAAATCTGAATAAGTCAAAAGGCACTGATTCGAAGTCAATTTTGACTGAGTGAAATAATGCATATTCGACGATTGGCAAATCAGTCAAAAGTGACTTTACATTAGCAATTTAACTCACTGATTGAATCAATAATTTTAAATAATCCAATCTCTTCGAATTTACAACTGACAAAAAACTCAACTAGAAATAACGCTTGTAAAATTTAAAAAAAATTATTTTGAACTCGTTCGATTTCAACCAAATATTTTGATATTAAACAAAAAATGTAAATTTTCTACCAACAACTTTAATTTGCTACCAAAAACCATGAACCTTTAACAAAATACAAGAATTTCCAACCAAAAAGTTTAGTTTTGAACTAAAAGAAGATTCATTTTTAACCAAAAGATAAGTTTTTTGAACAAAAGCGTTAAATTTAAAGTAAAAAAAATAAATTTTCAACCTAAGTGATGAACCGGAAAATATAAATTTTTCTACTAAAAAGATTAATTTTTTACCAAAAACCATACATTTCAAACAAAATACAAGAATTTTTACCCAAAATGTTTAGATTTGAACTTTGAATGAATTTTTATCTGAAGAGAAGGATTGTGAATAAGAAAATAAATTTTTAAAAAGAAATAATGTAGGTAAAATTAAACAAAAATTATTTTTTGAAAAACTTGTTCAATTTCAACCAAATAGTTGAATTTTTAACCGAAAAATATAACTTTTCAATAAACAAAATAATTTTCTATTAAAAAACCATAAATGTTTAACAATTCACAAGAATTTCCAACAAAAAATTTAAGATTTGAAATAAAAGAAGATTAATTTTCAATAAAAAAATAAGTTTTAGAACAAAATAACTAAATTGGCAAATAAAAAAGACCAGTTTCCAAACAAAGTGATAAAGTTTCAACTTAAATCATGAATCTTGATTAAAAAAATAAATATGCAACTAGAAATGATGTAGTTAAAATAAACAAAATAGTTTGTAACAAACTTGTTCAGTCAATAGTTTAATTTTCAACCGAAAAATATAAATTTTCAACCGAAAGATTTAAATTTTCAATGAAAAAGATTTTTTTCGACCAAAAAACACAAATTTTTGACCAAATGCAAGAGTTTTGAACCAAAAAGTTTATTTTTGAATAAAAACAAGATTACTTTTTAAGCAAAAAAAAATCGTTTTGAATAAATTAGTTAAATTTTCAACAAAAAAAGATATTTTTTTCTACCAAAGTGATGAATTTTCAATTAAAATGATGAATCCTAATAAAAAAAAAATTTCAACCCAAAATGATGTAGTTAAAATTAAAAAAAATATATTTTTAACAAGCGTTTTCAATTTTCAACCAGATAGTGGAATTTTGAATAAAAAATTATAAGTTTCCAACCGTAGAGATTAAATTTGTGATTAAAAGCACGACTTTTTTACCAAATGCAAGAATTTCCAAACAAAAAGTTTAGATTTGAATTAATACAAGATTAGTTTTCAAGACTTTTCTTTTAAATTAGTAAAATTTTTAACAAAAACAGGTATTCTTTCAACCAAAGTGATGAAATTTCAATTAAAATGATGAATCTTGAATCCAAAAAATAAATTTTCAACCAGAAATGATTTAGTTAACAATAAAAAAATATTTTTAACAAACTTGTTAAATTTTTAACCAAAGAGTGAAATTTTCAATCGAAAAATATAAATTTTAGACCAACAAGATTAATTTTCTACAAAAAACAAAAAAAAATTTGTTGAAGAAAACTCATTAAATTTTTAGCCATAAAGATCAATTATCAACCAAAGAGATGAATTTTCAAATGAAATGAGGAATCTTGAATTAAAAAAATGAACGAATCAGTTTAATTTTCAAATGTCTGCAAATGAGATTTGCGTTAGGTGTATTCCTCCATATCTTTCTTCCCTTATAAACTTTATATTCATATGTTAATGGTTAAGAAAATCTAAAAAAGTTAGTAGGCTAATTTTATTAACAATCCTAAAAAACTTTTCGGTTTATCACAAGTTTTCTTAAAACGTGGAGAAACAGAAAATATAAGTTGTTTTGAAATCTCTGAAACTTTTTAAATGATAAATTTTTTTAATCTCTTACACAATGTCGCTTATCAATCAGCATTTTTTTATTTTAGTATTTATATACCCTGATTTTATGAAAAATAATAATTTTTCTATACCTATAATTTTTGCATACATACATACAAAGTACTGCCTAATAAGCAACATAGACAATATAGTGTAAGAGATTAAAAAAAATAGAATTACCTCCATCTTTCCTATGAAAAAGAGCAAGTGGTATTTATTACTTAAATAATTACACACTTGTTTCACAAAAAATATCAGTCCTAACATTCAATCGCTGCACCTTTCATTCCAGAAAATAATAACTTTATACGATTTGGAGAATAAAAAAATTGTTTAAATAGTTTAAAAATATTCTATAAAAAGAAATATTACTTTTACCTTTTGTTAATTGTGTCATTACTCCCAGAAAAGACGAACTTTTGAAGATTTTATGGAAAACAATAATAAAAATATAAATTGTTTGAACAATTAAAAAACAGTTTTAACAAAATAATAATAACTTTTTACGATTTGTGGGCAAAAAATATTGTTTAAATAATTTTAAATTAGGTAAAATATACTTGGAAACTTATCGCCTATATACATATAGAATAAAAATAATTCATGTTGAAAAAGATGGAAAAAATACCGATTTAGTATGAAATTTACATCAAGAAACTACAATAAGACTAAACTTTAATGTGCAATTACTTTTTATTTTATATTTTTTTTGTTTACCAGAAATCTAAAGTCGAATGCTTAGACCACCCAAATGTCTAAGATGATAGCAATCCAGATTCAAATCAAAATGAAGCTTTTCAATGAAAGTTAAAGAGCCAAATATGTCGCTTCAAGCTGGTGAATTAATTGGAAGAATATTATTATCAACTGAGGTGATTTTAATTTTTTTTTTATCCTTTACTATTTATCGTCGAAAATACCTGGTGATCGCCAATAAGTGGTGCAGATAGGATAATACGGTGCATTTTCTCTATTTCACATGCAGATATATTTATGTGGGCAGAATAAAAAATATTTTCAAAAGAAAAAATTCTTTTATTACTTTTTAGTCAAAAATACTCTTTTTCTTGCAGTCTTATTTCCTCCACGAATAATAAGTTTAATCAAACTTATTTACTTTTTGTCTTAGACAATAATATTCTCCTATTGAAGCTAGTCAAATAACCAAAATCGCGTTAGATTAAAATTAGAGAATTAGTTTACTTTTAATGGACCTCCAAATATATTACAAAAATTGAAGAAAATTTACTACGTGAAAACTGGACTTACAGCAAGCCTCACCAAAACCAAAACAATTGAATCATTAATATCATGAATCTCTAGATATCATCCAATCAATTTTTAGTTGATTCAACGAGAGTAAGTATTGTAAATAATTAAAGATATCCCAATTCTAATTTCAAATCTTTTATCAAAAATAGAAATACTCGTCAAGGCCTAGTGAGTATCTCTTTTTTAAAAAGAAACAAAGTAGGGCAATTTCTGCACGGCGAAGAGAAAAAAAAGTTATACTGCATCCAATAAAATTTGTTACTTAAAATTTATTTCTCTAATTAAATGTGCTAGCTTTCATCGCACAAAGAAATGAAACGTGTTTTTCATAGTGGAGACGGTGAATTCCCCCTTTTTTGTTGTTGAAACGAGTTTAGACATTTTTTTAATTTTACCGAGCTTGGGTTCGCATCTTGGCAATATCGGTTAATTTCTAACGATTATTCTCAGTGTGATCTCACTAACGAGCTGAGTATACGTCGATGTGTGCAGGCAGAGTACAGACAGGTTAATGCAAGAATTTACAGCCACGTGTTACTTTTACCCCTTCGTGCCAATGGCAATGGTCATCTCGATTACAGCCTGGACGTCGAAGGAGTGCAGACCACCTGGGGACCCTCGTTAAGAAACGTCACAAATTGGTTTAATTAGTGCTCTCATTTGTACTTTAATAAGGCGCAGACCACGGTTGGAACGCGTAATTGACTCGTCGCTGGCCCCTAGGAATTCTCGGGGTCCGAGAATCGACCGTTCGCCAAGAATCTCGTTGTGGAGCTTTCCCATTTCTTTTCCCAATACCTCCGTGTGAATTAACCATCCTGGGATGCACGTGCGGCAAGGCGTTCTGGTTCACTGCGGATTGCCGTCCGTGTTCTGATTTCAAAATATTTTTTTTTGTCCACTCAAATCATTCCTAGTATTGTTTCCACCTTTTCTGGCGTTAACACGCGTTTTCATTGGAAAATCATTGTCTTAAGGTTTATTAGCTTAATAAGTGTCATTTCAGTATTGTGTGACGGCGCGTCCACATTTTACGTGACACTTTAAAGTGGGGGGGGGGCCTGCCTTCACGTGAAAAAATGTCACATGTGAGGGGGGGGGGGGGGGTCGTAAGGAAAAAAAAAATACATTTGTTGGTGGCGATGTATTGAAGACCAAAATTATCGACAAAAGCTTTAGAAGTTATATTTTCAACAAAATACAAGAATTTCCAACCAAAAAGTTTAGTTTTGAACTAAAAGAAGATTAATTTTTAACTTGAAGGAAAAGTTTTTTCAACCAAAAATTTAAATTTAAAGTAAAAAAGATAAATTTTCAACCAAAGTGATGAATTTTTAACTGAAATGATGTATCTCGAATAAAAAAAAAAAAAACAAATTTTGAACCAGAAATGGTGTCGCTAAAAATTAAAAAAATTATTTATAACAGAATTGTTCAATTGCGACAACATGGTTCAATTTTCAACCAGAAAATATAAATTTTTTTACTGAAAAGATTAATTTTTTACCAAAAACCATAATTTTTTAATAAAATACAAGAATTTTTAAACAAAATATTTAGATTTAAACTATAAAAAAAGATTTATTTTCAACCAAAAATAATCTTTGATAAAAAAAGTTAGATTTTGAACTACAAAAGATTACTTTTCAACCAATTGTGAATAAGAAAATAAATTTTTAACCAGAAAGAATCTAGTTAAAATTTTAAAAAATTATTTTTTAACGAACTTGTTCAATTTCAACCAAATAGTTGAATTTTCAACCGGAAATATAATTTTTTACCAAACAAACTTATTTTTCTACTATAAAACCATTATTTTTTAACAAATTACAAGAATTTTCAACAAAAAATTTGAGATTTGAAATAAAAGAAGATTAATTTTCAATAAAAAATAAATTTTAGAACAAAATAATTAATTTGGCAAATAAAAAAGACCATTTTTCGAACAAAGTGATGCAGTTTCAACTTAAATGATGAATCTTGATTTAAAAAAAAATGTGCAACAAGAAGTGATGTAGTTAAAATAAACAAATTATTTGTAACAAACTTGTTTAGTCAATAGTTTAATTTTCAACGGAAAAGTATAAATGTTCAACCAAAAGATTTCAATTTTCAATCAAAAAGAATTATTTTCGTCAAAAAATCACGAATTTTTGACCAAATGAAAGAATTTTCAACCAAAAAGTTTATATTTGAACTAATACAAGATTAATTTTCAAGCAAAAAAAAATCGTTTTGAATAAATTAGTTAAATTTTCAACAAAAAAAGATATTTTTTCTACCAAAGTAATGAATTTTACATTAAAATGATGAATCCTAATAAAAAAAATTTTCAACATGAAATGATGCATTTAAAATTAAAAAAATATTTGTAACAAAAGTTTTTAATTTTCAACCAAATAGTGGAATTTCCAATCAAAAAATATAAATTTTCAACCGTAGAGATTAAATTTGCGATAAAAAGCACCATTTTTTTTTTACCAAATGTAAGAGTTTCCAAACATAAAGTTTAGATTTAAATTAATGCAAGATTAATTTTCAAGAACTTTTTCAAATTAGTACAATTAAAAAAAAAATTTTAACCAAAATAATGAACTTTCAATTAGAATCAGGAATCTAGAATCCAAAAAAATACAGTTTTAACCAGAAATTCTGACAAAAGAGTTAATTTTAAGCCTAGAGATGAATTTACAAACAAGAATGTTGACTTTCCTATCATAAGAATCAAAAAAAGTTAATTTTTTAACCAAAAATGAAAGACCAATTTTGAACAAAGTAGTTGAATCATCTACAAAAGAGATAAATTCGAGAAACAAAATTAGTTTTCTACTCAAAAATACGAATCTTTAACAAAAATACTCAAACATCCTCGCAATTCTACTAAAAAAAAATTCGAATGATGTAGAATACAGTTGATTTTTAAATCAGCAAAGAAGAATCATCAACAAGAAAGTCAATTTTCAATCAAGAAAGATAGATTCGCAAAGAAACAGTTAAATTTAACTAAAAAATACGATTATTTAACCAAGTGAATAAATCCTCAACCAAAAAATTTTTACCCAAAAATAGAATATCTAAAATGTCAAACAAAAAAATTAATGCTTAACAAAAAAACGTTTTTTTTAACAGAATATTTATTTTTTTAAATAAATAATTTAATTTTTAACCAAAAAGTTTAATTTACTATCAACGTACTCGCAAATTAATTTTCAAACAAAAATATAAAGTTTTAACAAAAAAGTTATTTTTCAACGAAATAGTTTAATTTTCTACCAAATACCTAAATTTTCATAAAAACAGTAAATTGACAGCTAAATAGTGGAGTTAATAACTAAAAATATGAATCTTTAACCAAAGAATTGCATGTTCCACCAAATAAATCATATTTAAACGAAGTGGAATTAACTAAAAAAAGGCGAGGTTTCAACTCAATAGTTGAATTCTCACCTAAACCAGATTGATTATTATCAATCAAGCAGTTGCATTTTTAACCAAAAAGAATCAATTTTCAACCCAGGAGTAATTTTATACAAAAATAGAAGACTTTTCAAATAAATAAAGTGAAACTCCTCTATAGCGCCGATTTTGCGGCTGACGGTGGGTGGGAACTAACTCAGTATAGCCCTCTCCGCTTTTGTTTGTTCACGCCTGATAGCTCGCCTTACTTTTCAAGCCATTGAAGGGTTTCACTGTACGTGAACTTTCAACGAGAAAATATCAGTTTCCAACCAAAAATGGAATCCTTAAATTTTCAGTTAAGAAAATTATTTCTCAAGCAACAAAAATATAAACCCAGCAGTTGGATTTTAAACTAAAAAAGATAATTCTTCAACCAATCCGTGGCACAGTTAAATTTTCAGTGAAATAAAAATTAATTTTCAACGAAATAATTAATTTTCCAACCAAAGAGGGGATCCTTTAACTATATATTTAAAGTTATAATAATAATCATTGATATCAATCAATTGAAATTTCAGTGAATAAGCAAGAAAAATGTGAAATTTTTGAAATCAGAGGAAAAATTAGAAATCTTTAAAAAAGGGCAAAGAGTTTATGGACTTTTAGACATCCAATTAAGACAAATTTGTATTTTATTACTAATGAGCCAGTGTAGAGAGCATTACATGGTAACTTTATGAAGCTCTTCGCCTGGGGTGATTGTTAGAGGGATTGATCAGCCAGTTGGGTCAGAGAAGTGTTGTAGAACGAACGCGCTTTTTAAGTAAGCAAGACGAGAATTCTAAATTACCTGAAAATACCCCCCCTCCCGAGCTCGTCCGACTTCACTGCTTCATCTTCTTTGCTTTACGAATGACAATCTAATCACGAAATTTATTCTCGTTTTAAAATCCTGAGTTACGTTAGCGTAGGACCATTAGATAGCCTAAAAAAAAAGCCTAAAATGTTTCAAATGTTGTGTTGTTTATCTTAGTCATATTTTTAGTATAAAATTAGTTTTTAACAAACAACAAAAGAATTTTCTACAAAATCAATCAATCAATTAATGTTTAACAAAAAGATAATTTTTCAGGAAAACAATTTTTCAAACAAAATTGTCGAATTTTCGACTTTAGAAACGAATTTCAGGCCAAAACCATAAGTATTAAAGAAAATATGGACTAGTTAAATTTTCGGGTAAATTTTCAACTAAAAAAGATAGTTTCAATCAAAAATAGAATAGATACATTTTCAGTAAAAAAAATCATTATTACTCGCTCCTGCATGCCCCCCCCCCCCACCCGCCAACCACAGAGAAACAATAAAATATATTAAACTACAAAATCACGTGT
>JAAAKG020140658.1:0-12054 GCA_010014905.2 Druon quercuslanigerum
TTTTAAGGTTTATTATTATTTTATTATATTATTATATTTATTATATTATTTTAAGATTATTTTTCTTTCAAACAGAACTTTAAGAATCATATTATACAATTTCATTTTTTTTTGCAAATAGCTCTTATTTATATAATCGAGCCACTAATGGCTTTAATATTAAAATTTATGTTAGAAAGGGTAGAGATTTTTCTGCTTCTTTAAAAATAGCGTTTTTTTAATCGAGTCTTTGAAATAATAGCAAAGAACAATTCAGTTTTC
The DNA here is from genome assembly GCA_010014905.2 of Druon quercuslanigerum. Lineage (NCBI taxonomy): Eukaryota > Metazoa > Arthropoda > Insecta > Hymenoptera > Cynipidae > Druon > Druon quercuslanigerum. The sequence continues at coordinate 262 of JAAAKG020140658.1, forward strand.
TCCATAATTCATAAAGAGGTTGATGAGTCATCATGTGAATTGACACCCCTTTTTTTGTTAAAAATTTAATTATTTTGTTCAAAATTATGTTTTGTAGTTGAACTGTTCCATTGTTTTTCAAAAATTTACCTTTTTTCATACAAATTTAACCTTCTTCGTTTAAAATTATACTATTTTGTTTAAAATTGTCTTTGTTTTTATTGAAAAATAATTTTTTTTACTGAAAATTAAATTATTCTATATTTAGATAAATATTTATCTGTTTTTGACGAAAATTAAACTATTTGTTAAAATTACGTCTTTTTTAGTAGAAAGAATAATCCCATTATTCAAAACTTCAAACTTTTAGTTAAAAATTAATTTTTGTGGCTGAAAATGTAACTATTTTGTTGAAAATTTGCTCCTTTTTTGTTTGAAAATTTATTTTACTAACTGAAAATTTACGTATTATAATTTGGTAGAGAATTTATATTTTTGTTAAAAATCAGGGCCGGGTTTACGGCGGGTTTACGGCGGGTTTACGGCGCAACCGGAGCAAAGCCCCAGGGCCCCCACAGGATGAGGGCCTCCGCAAACCACGGATCAAAAACTTTTATAGCAATAAAATTTTCCATTTTTAAGAAATGAATAATTAATTAAGTATATATCTAAACTCGGAATATTTTCATTCTGCATAAAATTTATAAAGGATACAAATTATAATGGAAATGGTTAGAATTGAAATGTTTCTATACCTAATAATGAATAGAAATTTTAATTTTAACATTTTACATTTTGAAATCACTTGCATTTGCCGCCTTACTTATCCAAGATGGAAAAACTAAGCGCCGGGTTCTAACTAGCTCAGTTTGTTTTTAGTTGCGCGTAGATAGACTACGCATTTATAACGTCATACGCGCGCCTATAGTATACCTACTCTATGTGTAATATCTCTATGGAGCGCAGAATGGTGCGAGATTGTAAATTATTTTTTGGGCAGTGTTGACTTTTAAGAAGGACTACAATGTCGGTAGTTAATCAAAAGAAATATTCTTCTACAGGATTCTGATAAAGAAAAACTTAAGCGATGCTTTTCCTAACATTGAGATTATGTTGAAAATGTACTTCGTATTGATGGTGGCTAATTGCAGCGGAGAACGTTCATTTTCCAAAATGAAAATTATTAAAAATAGGCTACGTACGACGATGATACAAAAACGTTTTGCACATTTGCCATTGTTCAGTATAGAGAGTGATTTAATTCGAGAAATAGATTTCGGAAAAATCATTAATGATTTTGCCTCCAAGAGAGAACGTTAAGTTTCATTCACTTACATGTACTAATCTATCAACTGCAATGAATATTTTCAAAAAATGATAAGAAAACTATGTATTTTAATAGTGTAAATTTGTTTTCCAAACGTAAAAATAAAATTATTGCTAGGCTTTTATTAATTGAAAGGGCCTTAACTTTTTCTTGCCTCGGGCCTCCACATACCTTCATCTGGCTCTGTTAAAAATTCATTCATTTGGTTAAAAATTAATTTTTTTTAGTTGAAGATTTATCATTTCAGTATAAAATTCACTGTAACTATTCTATTTTTTATGAAAATTTTAACGTTTTGGATAAAAATGTAATCTTTTTTGTTAAAAAATGTTCTGTTTTATAAAAAATTTCACTATTCTTTTTTTTTTGTTTTTTAAAAAAATTAATTTTTCGGGAAGAAAATTCCACTATTTGGTCAATAATTCATATTTTTGTTTGAAAATTTATAAACGCGATTAAAAATTAATTTATTTGACTAAAACTTTGTTTCTTTTTGCTGAAAAGTAAGCTGAATAAAAATTTACTTTTCTAATTTCAAATTGAACTATTCTAGTTTTGGTTTACGATATATCTTTTTTAATTGAAAATTTATATATTTCATTGAAACTGTATCTTTTTTGGTTCAAAATTCATCTTCTGGGTTTGAAATTGAATTATTTTGTCGAGAATTAATTTTGTTGGTTCAACTTTAAGTTTTTTAACTGAAAACTTAATTATTCTATATTTATTTTTGTTATACTGTATTTTTTGCGAAAATTGAACTATTTGTTAAAATTCCGTCTTTTTTAGTAAAAAGTATAATCTCATTATTTAAAACTTCACCTTTTTGGTTAAAAATTTATTTTTGTGGCTGAAAATTGAACTATTTTGTGGAAATTTTTTTCCTTTTTTGTTTGAAAAATTATTTTTCTACTTGAAAATTCAAGTAATATAGTTTTGGTAGAAAATTTATCTTTTTAGTTAAAGATTCATTCATTTGGTTAAAAATTAATTTTTTTAGTTGAAGATTTTCATTTTAGTATAAAATTCACTTTAATTATTCTATTTTTTATGAAAAATTAAACTTTTTTGATAGAAATTTTATCTTTTCCGTTAAAAAAATGTTCTGTTTTTACAGAAAATTTAACTATTCTTTTTTTATAGAAATTCATCTCTCGGGTTGAAAATTCCACTATTTGGTCAAAAATTCATATTTTTGTTTGAAAATTCATAAACGCGATTAAAAATTTATTTGTTTGATCGAAAATTCGTTTCTTTTTGTTGAAAACTAAGCTACAAAAAATTTATTTTTCTAATTGGAAATTAAACTATTCTAGTTTTGGTTTGTAAACTATCTTTCTTAGTTGAAAATTTATATATTTCATTGGAACTGTATCTTTTTTGGTATAAAATTCATCTTCTGGGTTTGAAATTGAATTATTTTGTTGAGAATTAATTTTTTTGATTGAACTTTAAGATTTTTTAACTGAAAATTTAATTATTCTATATTTATTTTTGTTATATTGTGTTTTTGGCGAAAATTGAACCATTTGTTAAAATTCCGTCTTTTTTAGTAGAAAGTATAATCTCATTATTTAAAACTTCACCTTTTGGTTAAAAATTAATTTTTGTCGCTGAAAATTTAACTATTTTGTTAAAAATTTTTTCCTTTTTTGATTGAAAAATTATTTTACTAACTGAAAATTTAAGTAATATAGTTTTGGTAGAAAATTTACCTTTTTAGTTAAAGATTCATTCATTTGGTTAAAGATTAACTTTTTTAGTTAAAGATTTATCCTTTTAGTATAAAATTCACTTTAATTATTCTATTTTTTACAAAAAATTTAACTTTTTTGATAGAAATTTAATCTTTTCCGTTAAAAAAAATATTCTGTTTTTATAGAAACATTAACTATTCTTTTTTTATAGAAATTCATCTCTCGTGTTAAAAGTTCCACTATTTAGTCAAAAATTTACATTTTTGTTTGAAAATTCATAAACGCGATTAAAAATTTATTTGTTTGATCGAAAATTCGTTTCTTTTTGCTGAAAACTAAGTTAAACAAAAATTTTATTTTCTAATTGCAAATTGAACCATTCTAGTTTTGGTTTGTAAACTATCTTTTTTAGTTAAAAATTTATATATTTCATTGAATCTGTATCTTTTTTGGTACAAAATTCATCTCTTGAGTTTGAAATTGGATTATTTAGTTGAAAATTAATTATTTTAGTTGGCAAATTAGTTCTCTTAACTAAAAATTTAATCATTCTATTAAAAAAAAAAATTTTATGAAAAAAAATTATTTTGTTTAAAAGTGCTTATTTTGTTGATTGAGCATTTATTTTTGGGTTGACAATTTAACTACTTGGTTAAAAATTCATATTTTTGGTTACAGGTTCATCATTTTAGTTAAAAACTAATTTCTTAGGTGCAAAATATATCTTTTTTTATTTAAAAACTCAACAAGAAAGATTTTAAAATGTATTTAGAGACAAAATTGTTTTGCATTAATATTACTAATCTTCTAGGTATATGGTTGGTTTTATACCTAGCAAAATTTAGAAATTGGGATAATTATTGTGTATTAATTGGACTTCTTTTACTATTTAAATTAAGCGCCCTTTCCGAATTGAAGCGATACATTTTCCTGCGAAATTTTCATAATTTAAATATTATTAATAAAGGAAAAAAAATATTTTTTAAAATCCTAATTCAAAAGGCTTATAAATGCTCATTAAATACTTAAAGCACATAAAGGCTGAGCATATTTTCGAGCATATTCTCATTCTCGTGAGAATTTCTCCGAACACGTAAGCTCTTTAGAACACTAGCCGTACGCGGGATACTAGCGAGCTCTGCAGTTTCGGGGAGGAAGCTCGGGTACTTCAACAGGAAGTTTACTTTCTATAATGCGTCCTCTCTGACAGTTAACCATGTTTTGCCGGCAAGTGTCATCCTGACGTTTTTTAATAAAAATCTCACATTATTGCAGTGTGGGTGGTTGTGATAACAGTACAGCAAACAATAAACAATGCTGTTTTTCGACTTCTAAGGAACCAAACAACGTAAATAGAATAATAGCAAAAAGTATTATTATAAAGAATAAGGGGCGTCTATATAACCTCACACGCCTCCTTAAAACCAAGTTTCACTTAAATGAGTAGGCTAAAGTTTGAACCCGAGAAATTATGTTTTGGGGATGCTACCTGAGTATCTTTACCGAATATGAAAAAATCACAATTCTGGCCCATTTTTCGTAAAAATTTTAGGAAGTAAAAAAAAGTGCAAAAATTTCCGAAGAATTAGAAAAAAACGGAATGTTCTAGCGTAAATAGTTCAGAAGTTATGACCTCTTAAAGTGATTTTTTAGTGCAAAAGACTTTAAATCTTTTACTTTTTGCACAATATCTCATCTTCTGTACATCCTATTTAAAAGTTGTAGGTAAACGATTTGAAGAAGATTAAATTATTTTTAAAACTAAAAAAAAAATTGGTTCTAGCTCTTATAAAACAGAAGTTATAGTCCTTTATAGCAGACTACTTTTTGTCGAATTCTTTTCACAAATTGAAAAATCCAATTATGGTACCTGTTTTGTTTCAATGTAATTAACCCTATACATTTCTAATTCACTAATATCATGCGAAAACTCATTTACTGTTTATAATGCCAAGAGATTTAGTAAGTCACGATGCAAATCGAAAAAAGGTGTGCTTACTCTGTTTTGGTAAAACTAAGCACATGCTAAGTTTAAACGAGAAATTGGGAATCACAATAAAACAACTAGTCGATTTCAATTATGCGGACGAAAGGTTACCAACTGTTTTTTGCTCTGGATGCCAGAAAGATATTTCTCGCATGAAGAGTGGAATTAATAAAACCCTTAACTTACCCGATTGTGATGAAATTCCACATTTGAAAATGAGTACCACATCAAGTCATTTGTGTGAATGTCGAGTATGTGTGATTGCTAGATCACCAATAATGGGACATTTTTCAAATGGTAATAAGTTATCTGCTTGAAAAAGGATTTTGGCTGAGATTTCCAGTGCCAACTCAAGTGCGTATGATTTGATTCTGAAAATCCTTAAAATGATTCTAAAAATGCGAATTCTCATATTGTCACTACCTGGTTTTAAATGTATAGTGCTTCGTCAACATCAACAACATCCTTCTCTACCGTGTCCTGATGTTATCCTTTCTCTTCTTGTGTTAAATATTATCCTGGACCTTCCAAAACTGACCAAAAACCAAAATCTAAAGTGCGATGCACCTTTTGTTTTTCGTTAATAGGAAAAGGAATATCTCATAAGTGCAATTCGCCAACCCGACTTGATAATCTCATCAAATTTGTAAAAGAATCATCGCCTAAATCAAAAGATCCCGTGACTTCGTCATTAATAAAAGAAAAAGTGATTGAAGCGAAGTAATCTGGAAAAATGTGACCGTGGCGCAATCGCAACGAAAAGATGACTCAAAAATGAATATTAATTTAAACAGGTTCAATTTTATTTAAGTCAAAAGGTAACTGAGGGGGTCGCATCATTTATTCATTCTGGTACTAAAAACAGAAAGATTATTGAACCGAATTTGAGCATGAAACTAAGAGCTGCAAGTCACTGCCTGGATAGGTTTTTTACTGCTGAAATTTTCAGTATTCTTGTGTCAAGGCTGGCAAAAGGTCATCAACGGATGAAATTATTGTTTTTTGCTCAATGCTCGAAGATCTAATTTCTTATGTAATTAAAAAGCGAGAAGCTGGTCAAGTTCATTTAAAATTTGGCATCGCTGGTAGAGGTGGATTTTTGAAGCTGTGCTTATCCATACAGTCTACAGACGAGTCTGCAAGATTGGAAGGTACTCGTCAAAAATATGGACAAGTAAGCACTAAGCGGTTTAAAGATTCAGGAGTTAAGAAGCTTTTCATCTTCGGACTTGGGCAGAACTGTCAGGAAAACTTTGACAACGTACCCAAATTATGGTAAAAAATTGACATCAATCGATTAGGTGGAACTATCGCAGTTGACTTGTAAATGGGTAATATTCTGTCTGGCATCATGTCACAGAGCAGTCTTTTTCCATGCACATGGTGTTATGTCAAAAAGACTACACTCCACCAAGTTGGTCATTTGAGAACTGTATACAGTATTCAGAAAAAATTTGAAGAATGGGAAGAAGCAGGTTCAGTTTAATCGCAAGCTAAGATTTACAAAACCTGCATTCATCCACCGATCATCACGAGCAGTGAAGATAAAGCTCTATTAGACACAATTTTGCCTCCTGAACTCCATTCAATGTTAGGTGTCGTTCACACTCTTTTCACCCACATGTTATCTGAATTTGAAGAAGTAGCTTTAATGTGGGTAAGAGCTTGTGGAGAGGCAAGCAGCTGACGGTAATCCTGCATTTAACCGAATCCTGCATTTAACGGAAAAGGGTGCAAAAAATTTTGGATCGAGTAGATATTTTGCGAGGAAAAAGCAACCTGCATAGCTTAAAGTATGTTCAAGCCTTCGATAGTTTCCAAAAAGTGGTGAAAGCATGTTTTGGTGAACATTTAAATTCTAAATTCAAAGAATGTATTTTGGCTTCCTAAAAAACCTACTTAGATTTGGATATCCCCGTGACTCCTGAAGTTCACGCAGTCTTCTACCACGTAACCAAATTTTGTGGCCAGAAGCAAAAGGGATTGGAATTTTTCAGTGAACAGGCAATGGAGTCTGTTCTCTTTAAATCTAAAGAGGTCTGGAAAAAGTTTGAAGTTTTTAAATCTCATCCAGATTATTGTACTAGATTATTGAGAGCCTTGTGCGAATTTAATAAAAACTGACACACAGAAACTTATTTTGGGCGCAAAATCAAAGGGTTTTAGTAGAGATAACGTTACTTATTACTTGTTCCTTTAGAAAAAAAATCACATAAATTGATTGAATAACAACAAATATCGAGTTATTTTAAAAGGGTGTCTGACGATTTTTTCTGGGGTTCAAACTTTAGCCTACTCATTTAAGTGAAACTAGGTTCTGAGTAGGCGTGCTCACTCATTTTAGATGACAATTCCCAAAAGAAAGAAGATTACATTCTAACAATAATTTGCAACAGCAGATGAAAATATACATAAAGATTTGTATTTTGCAGTCGTGAAGAATGGATGCAGTTCGCAAAAGCTGACGAAAAAGTTTGCCCAATCTTCGGATCAGTAATAAGCATTTTGAAGAAAAGTTCTTCAAAACCGTTCATCCGAGACTCTTATTACATCGAAGTGTTGTTCCCACTGCTGAATTATAGGAAATTAAAATATTTTTTTCTGAATTTATAAAAATTTTAAATTCAGTGACATCTAATGTCCAAAAACACTTCGAATCAGTAAATGAAATTGTAATTGTCAATTTTAACAAGCAACGCAGGTTTAGACCATTCACTAGAGTCTTCTTGAAAGGTGCAAATATAACCTTTGGTATTATTGCAAATGAATGGTTAAAATCGTAAAAAATTACATAAAAAATATAATTTTCGATGAACATCCGGTAATAAGCGTTAAACAGACATAAATTAATATTTTAAGATTGCAGGGTAACAGTTAAGATTATTATATTCTTTTTAATTTTGAGTTTATTCAATTTCTGCTAATCAGTTCGCAAAATATGTAACAACTTATTTAATTTTTTTATTTGTAATATAAAATTTTCATTATAATCGATTCAAGTCTGTCTCTCATATGTTGCTCATAAGGTGTCTTTCTAATATTTTACAGAATAAAAAAGGGTTTTCTCAGATCATTCATTTTCAATTTTAACAAAAAAGCCGCTGCCATTTTGTTAAATTTAAACATTTTTTTAATTTACGGGCAAATATTGAAAGAAATTAATAAACGCTATTAGAATCATAAAGAAAATAATAAGTATCTTCATTATGCACGAGTTCTAGGAAATAAGAGTTCATAATTTAATGTCAATTAAATGAAAAAATTACAGATACTCGTAAAGATAAAAGCTGTAAAACCATAACTTTAACAGCTTAAGCCGGGAATAATTGGGCGGAATCGTGTTCGGAAGTGAAATTGAAGGTCAAAAAAGTTCGACAATTAGTAGTAAGTGGTAAAATTTGGCACATATAACCTTATCCAATTTAGGAAATTGCTTTTTATCTTTGGACATGGAACATGAGCCCCATTTACGGCATTTAAGATGATGATGAAAAATAAAAATAATACTCAATAATAAGCAAAAAAATTTAATAAAATAAAATATGCATTGTTAAAAAAATCTATTATCAGGACATTAATTAATAATTATTTTATTTTTAATTATCATTACATCCTTTAATCAAGCATTAAAATTTTTTAAAAATAGTTTGAATTTGAATTTCGCTCCCTAACGGGTTTTGGTTTGTGCCCGAAACTGTAGGACCGCTGGAACTCGTGTGAGTAAAAATACATTGCGCTCTAATGGCACAATTTTTAAACAAACAAAAAATGTCAAACCATTTATTAATAATAAATATACGACTAAAATTATAAATATTTAAATCAAATACTTGAAAAAATACTTGTGAAAAAATTGCGATAAATCATGTCAGATGGAAAAATTGGCTCTAAACTTCAGAATATACAGGTAGATTTTTTTCAAGATGACAGATCCAAAATGGCGACCGAAAGACAAATTTTTTGCTTATTTTCATATTTTTGCATAGACCTGTTTGTAATCGATAAAAATTTACTAATGTTGATAAACTGGAGTTTTATGTGACACTGATCATGAATCAGATGTCAGATTTTACAAATTCAAGATGGCGGATCCAATATAGCAACCACAATTTTTCAAAATCATTCAAAATTTATGAAAATTGTTATATAAGGGTTATTTGGGTCGCTGAAGATCAATCTGATGTCAGAATTTACCAACCAAATATGGTGAATCCAATATGGCGGTCAAAATTGTTTAAAATAATTCAAATTTTATGAAATGTAACAAAATATTTTCAAAATAATTTAAAATTTATGCATATTGGTGCCTGGGATATACATTGCATTATAAGCCCCATTTTTGCACTCTTTAATTTCAATATCCTCATTATTAGATTTTTTAGACTCTTCGATTTTCGAACACTACACATTTGCAAAATATTCTGAGAAACAAAAAATTTACCCAAAGTTGTTTATTAAATTATTACAGAAGAAGTATGAACATTTTTAATGTATCAGTACCTACGTAAAATTTATAATAAAAATATAAATCAATGACCAATAAAATATTGGTAAAGAAAAGAATTTTGATTTTAGTAAACCACTCTAGAAAACAGTATAATAAAAATGTTTTAATTTAGAATAAAGTTTATGATTCATATATGGTACGAAATTATGTCAGATTTAGGAATCGCACAATTATTTACAAGGCAATAAACTTATGTTAGTACGTGACTTATCTCAACCGAGATGAGATTCTAAAACCTAATTCAAGTTTCACGGTAAACAACCTAAAAACTTTCCATGTAGCAATTTCTATAATTTTTAAATCATTATGTAATTGTTTCGATCTCTTATTCAATATAAGATATGTAACTTTTGAATTCTGATTGCAGATTTATGATCAACCATCCCAAAAAAATCCTACGTACCAATATTCATAAATTTCGAAAAAATTTTGCCACTATATTTTATCAATTTTAAATGATTTTGAAAATTTTTGGCTGACATATTGGGTCCGCCATCTTGAATTTGTAAAATCTGACATCAGATTCATGTTTAACGACACAAAAATCCCTGTATACCAATTTTCATAAATTTTAAAAGATTTTGAAAAATTGTGGATCCTCCATCTTGGATTTGTAAAATCGGATATCAGATTCATGATCGGCGACCCAAGAACCCCTGTTTATCAAATTTGGTAAGTTTTTATTGATTAAAAATAGGGCTCTGCAGAAATATCACAATGAGCAAAAAATTTTGGCTTGCGGCCGCCATTTTGGGTCCGTCATCTTGAAACAAGCCTAACACTACATTTTGAAGGTTGCAAACATTTTCAAATATGAAAATTCGGCCTATGGTTTCAATGCGAAAATGTTAAGCGACAAAAAATTGTCTTTCGAAATTTCACGTTTTTTTAAAATAAAAAATCATAATTTTTTTTAAATTCTGACACCGTCAATCGAAAGCTTAGACCACTTTACATCTGAAATGACTCATCTCGATTTTTTTCACAAGCTATATAGAACTTAAATATGCTGTTTAAAAGCGTAAAAAAATCGTCCGTTTAGGACTTAATGGGTTAATAGTTCAATTTTCAGTTAAAAAGTTAATGCTAAACCAAGACATGAATGTCAAAATTAAAGGAAAAATAGTTTAATTTTCAACTAAAAAAGATAAATTTTCAAAAAAAAAGTTTGAAAAAAGATGAATTTTCAAATAAAAAAAATAATTCTTTAACCAAAAATGAAATAGTTAAATTTTTAGTAAAACAGATAAATATTGAATTCCAATTGATTCCTATGATCCTCTTTTTTCTTACTTTAACTCTTTACACAGTCTATTTTTATAATTATTTTTATTTCCAATTTTGAATTCGTTATTACAAAACAGAAAAAACAAACACCATTGACTGCCATACCAAAGAAATTATTGACACGTTTGTAGGTTATGTTTTTAATTACGAGATTGTGTAACGAAATCATTTTCTTAACAGATTTTATGTTAATCATATTGTTTATAACATAGAATGGATTCAAGTTACATTAAATAATGAAAATGAATAAATTGCGGCTGAAAATGTCATCTAAAATGTTCGAATTATTGATATTAAAAAAAACGCATTTAATAAGCAGCTTGGTTTCTTTTTTTTCGTCCATCAAGGCTGGTCAGTTTTTAATGCTTTCAAATACCAATAAATAAATTTGTTCTTTTTAACTATAAACAATTTTTTTTATAAATGCCAATGAAATTTTTATATAAGACCGTGGATAATTATTTGTTTGATCTCACTATTTGTAGCACTGTTCCGACAAGGAGACACAATCAAGACGGCATTCCGTAAGATGGACCGTTACCTTATTACATTAATAATAAATTATTTGCGGAAATGAGCTGTTTCTTAGATTCAATTTAGTTAATTTTTAAAAGTAAAAATTTGTATTTAATATTGATCTGTATTTCTATTGATAATATTTATAGATTTTAAATAGACCCGCGCTTTTCAGCACATGTGCAGTTGAAAATCTGCTTTCTCGATTTACTATTGGTTCTTTTTTAAACCAAGAGATGGCGGCAGGCGTCGATTGGCGTGCAGAATTTAGCATTTTAGTGTTGGTAAACAGAAGTGTATAGTAGCATTTCTTAAGCATGTACAAAGATATTATTACATAGATGCGGCGTTGAGCGCCATGGTATATATAGGTAGTCACTTTCTCTGCCATATCGAGGTGCTGCCCTCACAGTATAACAAAGTCCACCTGTCTTTTTCGTAAGATATCGGTAAAACAGGATTTATATTATTTAAAATTAAAATTATTTTTGAA
>JAAAKG020140659.1:0-12054 GCA_010014905.2 Druon quercuslanigerum
CAATGATCTATTTAATTCTACAGAAACTTCAACTATTATGATGCTAGAAGAGCTAAAACGACATTTGAAGGTCATCTGATATAACTCTAGGTATTTCTTTGTTTATGTTTTTATTCCTTCGCTAGCTGTAGTGCGAGTGGTTCCGTGCGTCTAATAGACATGGATTGTTACGAATCGCGCTCTCTAAGTTTTACATTCACAATTATTTACCTATTCAGTTTTTTAAAAAAAGGTTTCCACAGAAAACTACCTTAGAGTTTTCTGAAAAATTTCTCCACAGAAAGTTGATATTTGCTCAAACTTTGCTCGATAAACGAAGTGATCAAAGACTATAAGGAATTAAATTCGGAATCGCCTAGAAAACAATTTTTTATTTTGTTAGAAATTATGATATACACTTTTTTCTCAAATCCTCGTTCCAAGGATACTTTGGAGAGTATTTTCTCTAAATTTCGTAAAAAAATTCCAAAAACTGTAGGTGTGACGACGAGCGAGAGACCGAAAATTAATTAGAAATCGTCTTCATAAAAAAACATCATTATCATGGTTATCCCGAAAACTATAAAAGATTAAACTTTTTTTCAAAAATTAAAATTTCAAATTTCGATTTTTAGTTGTCAGGGGCCAACCTCCCTCCAACAAAAGTAAAAAATTATTTAATTTTAAATATTTGCAGGTTGAGCAATTTACTTTCAAGGGCTCAAAAATTAAACTATTTTAGAATTGCGTATTCAAAGACTCTAATTTTAAATTGGAATTAAAATATTATAAAAATGATCCTTGTTAAATGTTGTTACTTAAAATTTAAAACTATTATTCAAACCCAAACTATAGTCATTAATCGGAACTGCAATTAAATATTTTAAGGTACATGTATTAAAAACAAATTATTTTTACATCTGAAAAAAACTTTTTTTTAAGTTTCAAAATCATAGAACTTTTTAAAGTTTTGCTTAAACCAAAATATCATTAAGATCATTTATAGATCTTGTTGACATATCTTAAGAATCGTAATCATAACTTGTAAATCCCTTTTAAAATAATTCATAATTTTGAAAGGAATTTAACTTTTTAAATTTTGGTTCACATAAAAAGTTGTGAATATTTTTGTAATTGTCAATGTAGCAGTTACCATAGTTTTCATCTGTTTTCATCTTTTTAAATTCATTTTTGTTATAAAAAAAAGTTTGAGGTTCTTCTGTGATCGGAAATTGAAGAGACACAGTCCATCAGATAATAATGATATATAATTTTATTGAAGTTAACGAGTAGTAATTTAGAGAAAATTGATCTTGCCCTCTTTTTTTTCAAAATATGTCAATTTCCCGTGGCTCATCCTTCAACCGAAGAATACTGGTATCGTTCAAAGGATGTGGCGATGAAGTTTATCTATGCGAAAGTCAATTATCTCGCTCCACTTTATGCTTGGTTAGAGAGAGGTGACACCTTGGAACTTTTCTCGTCGTCACGTAAGCATTATTTGCGATTACAAGACATTATACTACATTATAAATTTGATGAAAAGAATGTTGGAGAGAGAAAATTCAATAATTAAAGATAATAGATGGGTATGGGCGTTCATAAACAAAAATTCCTACCCTACCGGCATCGAGACCGTTCCACAGCTGAAGTTGTTAGTGTCCGTGCTAAATTTTAAGTCAAAGAAGGTAATATAATGAAAATTAAAAAATATTCGACATCTATTGATTGGCGTGGGCAAGAAAGGCATCTACAGGAATGGAGAGAAGTTTTTTTTTAATTGATTCTATTATCAACTTATAAAAGTAATATTTAAATGAAATAAGGGGTTTATATTTTATAAACTAGCGACACTCACTCGAAAAGAAAACCAAGAAATTTTTGATACACATGTTGATAAGCATTAACATCCCAGAGAATTCTGAGCATAACTTTTTTGAAATTTAACTATTTTGTTGAAAATTCTTATTTTCAATTAGGAACTTTGTCCTTTTGGGTTAGATTACAAATTCGTATTTGTGATTTGAAAACTCAACTATTTGGTTGAAATTTTAATTATTTTGTTTAAAAATTCAATTTTTTTGTTAAAAAGTCTTTTTTTATCGAAAATTCTTTTTTTCTCATTGAATAGTTGTCTCTTGGGATAGGAGTTTCATTTCTTTAAATTGAAATTCTTTTCTCTTGGTAGAAAATTGGTAGAAAAGGCAATTGCTTTTAGTTGAAGTTTTTTTTGGCTTTGAAGAATAGACTATTTAGTTGAAAATTCATTCTTATAAGTTGAAACATTTCATTTGCTTGAAAGTTCAACTACTTGGTTTTAAATGTAACTGTTTGATTAAAAATGGTTTTCTAAAACATGCGAATTTTATCTTGAAACTGAACTCTTGATCTAAAATTTCGTCTGTTTAACTTGATGTTCATCAATTCTGGTTAAAAGTCCATCAGTACGGGCAGAAAAATAACTATTTTATTGAAAAATTCATCTTTTTGGTTTCAACTTAAACTATTTCGTCGAAAATTCATCTATTGGTTTAAAAATCCATATACTTTGTTATAAATTAAATTTTTTAAATTCAAAATACTACTGTTTAATTGAAAGTTAATCTATTTTTTTTAATTCATCTATTTTGCTGAAAATTTGTTTTATTGGATGGACATTATTTTTTAAATTAAAAATTGAACTATTCCATTTTTTTTAAAGTTTCTCTTGTTTGTCGAAAATTAATATTATTGTATCTACTTTGGTAAAATTTTCATCTTTGTGCGTTAAAAAAGCAACTTGTCGATTAAAAATTATTCTTTTATATTGAAGGATTCAACTATTTTGTTGAACATTCATTTCATTGGCTGAATATTATTTTTTTAATGAAAACTTTATTAGTGCATTTTTTGTTGAAAGTTGTTGTTTTTTTAGTTGAAAATTTGTTTTTTTTCTGTAGAAAATTAGTATTCTTAGTTGAAAATTTGACAATTAAAATTCATCTTTTTGATTTAATATTCAACTGTTTGGTTTAAAATTAATTTTTTATGCACAATTCAACATTGTTTGAGAGCTGAACTACTTTTTCTAAAATTTGTTTTTATGCTTGAAAACTCAACTATTACCTTAAATATGCAATATTTATTATTCTTTATTGAACATTTTAGATACTCCTTCTTGCAAAGCACTTAGTAGGTGTTAAATATTAAAATTTCAGCTGAGTAAGCATAAATATTTGCTTTTCTAGTAGAAATACATACGATGTCAGTAAGAACCGTGTTTCTATAAACAAGACATAAAATAACTATGAATTTTCTTACCGCGGCCAAAATTACCTATTATTAATCATTGAACAATTACAATATTTTTATAGTCTCTTATCGATTTGCTCCTAACTGTTTTTTTCTTAAAATTGAGACAATGGGCTCGTCAAAAGCTTTTTCTCGTACGGTTGTCCCCATTGTTCGAAGAACCGGATATGCCCTCACCGGAAGAACTCTCCTATCCCGTACGATCTGAAATGTGCGATGCTCCTTAACTACTTCCCTCTGCCTCTTGTATTTTTAAAAAGGTAGACCTGAACGTGCAATGTCAAATTTTTAAATATGTCCCACGCTATCGTAATTTCCCCCTTTTTTCCTTTTTTCGACCAATTTCCCCGTTTTCCTTTATTTTCATGAGATTCCTTCTTTTTTTATAATTACAAACTTTCTTAGGGAGAATAATTTTTTAAATTGTAGACCCTCTCCCCTAATTTAATGATTTATAAGGGTTTTTGTCCCATCCTCCTTATTTCGTAAGATTTGATATATTTTACTCAAAATGTTGATAATATATCAATTTTTTCCAAATATTTGTAAAATTTCTAGCTGTTTTAAAAGATTTCAACAGATTTTAAAATATTTCAAAGGACTACTATGAGTTTCAAAGAATTACAAAATTTTTGCGGAATATAAAGAGACTACTAGAGCTTTTTAGGGATGCCATGAGATTTCAACGAATTTCAGAACATTTCAAGCGATTACAAAAGTTTTAAGATATATCAAACAATTCCAAAATATTACGAGATGTTTTACAGACTGCAAATTATTTTAAAATATTTCAAGAGTTGGAAGAAATTATTTATCATTTTTTCAGAGAGAATCCTAATTTTTTCAACGGATTTTACAAGATTTTAAGAGACTTAAAGGGATGTTAAGAGATTTTGAAATATTCCAACGGATTTAGGGTTTTTAATAGATTTTAAGAGATTTCAAGAGATTCCGATGACTTCATGGGATTTTAAAGGTTTTAAAAAATTTCAAAAGAAGTCGAGGGATTTCAAAAGATTTTAAAGGAATTTTAAGAGATTTCGAAATATTTTAAATGAATTTACAGGATTTCAAAGAATTTTAAAGCATTTCAAAAAAAATCCAGGTATTTTCACGAATTTTTGAAGACCTTCAGAGATTTTAATAAGATTTCGAAGATTTGAAAGACTTTGAAGAGATTTCATAATATTTTAAAGAGTTTGAAGGATTTTTAACGAATTATAAAATATTTAATGAGACTTGGATAACAGGATTTCAAGAGATTTTGAAAAAGTTTAAAAGTAGGCACGGGATTTTAGTATTTTTTAAAGGATTTCGAAATATATGAAAGTATTTTGGCAAATTTGTAACGATCTTAGGAGACATTAATAAGAATTCTAAAATTTTAAGGGATATCAAAAGAAGTTCAAAATATTTAAAAGGATCACGAAGCATATTAAGAACTTTGTAATATTTTTAAGAGATTTAAAAAGATTTTTCTGGTATCAAAAAACAAATAGTTCAATTGAATCTTATGGTACTAAAAATTATTAATAATTAAGGTATAAATATTTCCCATCAATTTTTTATTTAAAAATATTAGGGCTAATATTGAACCCAAATTGAGATTTATCATCAAATATAAAAATAAGACAAGTTATCGTTCATAAAACAGCTTCTTGAATTAATTGAACTAATATATAAATTTTAAATACTCTTCCATAAATTTCATTAGTTTTTAACGAGATGTGAACATTTTTCAATCAATCAAGAATAATTTTATAAATCCGTTAGTTTGCTTTAATGAGTTTGGTGACACGTGTCTGGCAAGTGAAATTGGTTTATCCGTTTACAGTTCATAGGGGGGCGTGATTATGTGCCACATCACGAAAACTGCGTGAGGAGCAATATCAAAGCTCTGAATGACGTGTTTGCTTGAAAAAGAAATTTTTCTTAGTTTTAAGAAAATGGAGAGAATTATATATTGTTTTTTAATGTACATTTTGAAGATAAAAAATCATACAAGATTCTTAGGAATTTTGTTTTGTCCAGTTTTTTGGTATATTCAGCAAACCTCTACGATAAATTAATTTTTTTTAATCAAAAATTTTTAGAAAGCTTATTTAGTCATTTGGCCTGACCTTCAGGATGCTGCAAAATCCTATAAGTTTTAAACCAAACACATCAGCCATTATAATTATTTATTTTTGCTAAGAATAATTTTGTTGTACAATTTTACAATTCTTACCATTTTTACCATTTTTACAATTTTGTACTATTTCCCAATCCAATTTGCATGTTATATGTACACTGTCATAACATGGTCCTAAAATCCCGACTTTAGTTTAAATTTTATCATGATGACTAAGACTTCCACAAAAAGTACAAATTTTAGTTTTTTAAGAAAATTTAAAGGATTCAAGAAAATGTAACAATTTTCTTAACTTTCCTGAGAAAATTCTAAATGACTTTTTATTTTTAAAAATGATTTTCAAGACAAAATTGAAAAAGATTTCAAAACATTCCATATGAGTTCCTAAATGTTTTAGATATTTAGAAGTTTTTAAAAAATAAAGAAATAAAAAAAGGAATATTAAAAAAAATTTGTTTAAATTTAAACGTATACTTTTGAAGATTTTGAACTGAAAATTTAGAAGCTTTTTAACAATTTCGAACTTTTTCAAGATATTTAAAAAATTTTCTTAAGATCCCCGGAGAAATTTTTATTGATTTTGTACGTTGTGAAATTGATCTTAAGAGATTCTTTAAAAGGATTTTTAAACATTTCAAAAGATTTCCAAAACTGTAGAAACAAACATCTGGATGGTTTAAAACAAGTTTTTTACCCGCATTTTCCCCGCAAGAGTTTTAGCATATTTTTCACACGCAGGGATGCTTTTTAGGTTATTAACCAGCGAAAGCTTGGCACTTCCAAGAGCGCCGATGATCAGGACGATTAATTTAACAGAATATTCCGAGTAAAATCGTCGCAACTCCCTTACAAGGTCTCTATTCCTCTCTTTCTTTTTATTCTCCTTGACTGCGATATTTTTGTCAGTTGGTGCCGAAAATTCGATAACGAACATGGTTGCTTCTCGAAGTCAAGGAGAACTATGTCAGGCCTCGAGTGTGCACAGAAACAATTGTCGAGAATTTAAATTTCCAGTATATGCGGCACTTCTCATTCTCGACAATTGACTCTATTTCTATTTCTATTCTATTCTATATATATATATATATATATATATATATTGAGTTTTGTATATATATATATTTGAGACTATGTCACATGCTTAATCCAGACAGCCTGTGATCAGATTAAAGACATGCGTGTTTTAAATGCCGGTTATTTCTTGAGTACACAATTTCCTGAGTGTGACTATACACTGTTATCATAACCGGGAACCACATCCTCTGGCTTAAGAGCATCTTCGCGAGGCTCTTTGTCATCCACATCGACTGCCAGTCTATCGGCGACGACGATGCGATTTACAATATTTGTCCTCGCTCCTTCGATTTGCCCACGAATCTGCAATTATTAATCATTTTCCCCTGACCCTTGCGCGGTGTAGATAAAAAAAATATAGATGTAACACTGTCATTAGGAAGGATGTTTCAATAAAATTAGTCTGTCCATCCTGAGTCTGCTCGGCGCCGGATGCGATAAAATTTATTGTCCCACGATATAAGCACTCTTATGTGCTCTAAAATGCTTGTGGTTGCCATGAAGAATCAGTTTGTATTCAAGTTTTCCTGGCTAAAATGAAATTGTTAAAAATATTTAACAAAGATCTCAAACACACGTTTCAAAATGTGCACGAAATGGTACATAGTGGATTGTGCAATTCAGTAAGAACATCAACAAATAAGTGAAGTTTGTGTAGTGCTAAAAGTGATAAAAACAATTTTTAAATGGAGGAGATGATAATGAAACTTGAGGATTAATGGCTTTGAAGACGCTTGGAAAGAAAAAAGTCCAACAAGTGATAACGAATGTTTAACGTAGTATCAGGCTGAAATTTTAAAATTAATTACGCATTCTTCGATCATTCCTGACCTTCAATGCATGTTTCAACACTTTGTGATTATTATGTTTTAAGAGCGAAAATAAGTTTTAACCTCGGTTTGAAATCTACTGATTCAAAATATATAAATAAAAGGTTTTAACGGGGGAATTTTTGTTTCAAGAAAAATATTTGCTTTCTTTTTGCATTGATTGGAAGGAAATTGAAGAAGGTGATGGAAATTGTGTGGAAGAATTCTATAATAAATCGCGAGTGACATTGATGATTGCACATAGAAACAGTTATCTTGGCGATCAATAACCTTCTAATCACGCTAGCGTGATTAAGTCTTGTACTCATGGAGAAGAATATTGAAAAGAAGATAAACTATCGAAAAAGAGTGTGGAACTCGATAAAAAAACAACGGAAAAAGAAAAAACACCTGAATTCAAGCGTCTCGGATGATGAATCTCGACAAAGTGTTTGTGAGTTCATAGCAGTTAAAATTTTTTTTAAATTCTAAAGAAAAACCCAGGGTGGCCGCAGGTCAGGAAAAATCTGTAAATCATGGAAAGGTCAGGGAACGTCAGGGAAAAATCTGGAATTTAAAAAGGAATTACAAGTCAAGGAGTTTCTGTAAAAACACTTTAATTGTCAAGAATAAAAGTGGCTGCCACACAGTAACTTTTAGTCACTCTTTTTTCTCAAATCACTTTTTCAAGCTACTGTCACTATAGTCACTTTTTTTAAAAGAAATATCTGTTTAGTTACTTTCCATTAAAAAAATTAACCCATGGGTCAACCAATATTGAATTCAGATCTATACCTATTTCTGAATTGTCTTGAATTAGTTTGAAATATTTTAAATTATTTTAAAAGAGTTCTAAAGTGTTTAACAGATTTCAGTAATTTAAAGAGATTCCAAAAGATTTTAAAGATTCAAGGATTATATTAAAAATTCCAAGGAATTTTAAAGGTTTTTATAAAGTTTAAAGTGATTTTAAAATATTTCAATGGGTTTCAAATATTTTTCAGCATTTTCAATAGATTTTAACAATTTGAAGCGATTTCGAAGGATTTTGAGATATTTTAAAATATCCATTCATTCAAGTAGTTTTCTAGAGATTTAAAAAGTTTCAAGGTATTTCAAAATATTTCAAACAATTTGAAATTTATTAGGGTATTTTAAAAGATTCCAAGAAGTTTTCAAGAGATTACAAAAGAGTCAAGAAATTTCCAAGAATGTGAATAGTTCCAAGGGATTTAAAAAAAATTGCAAGGGGTTTTCAAGAATATATTAAAATTTCGGAGGATACAAAACAATTTTATAAGATATGGAAGATTTTAGGATTTTTTTTAATATTCCAAGGGATTTTATAACATTTCTGAAGATTTCAATAGTTGTTTAAAGCTTTCAAGGTATTTTTGTCAATTTTCCAGAATTTCAAGACATATCAGATTTCATGTATTTGAACGGGATTTTATAATATTTCTGTAGATTTCAAAGACTTTATTCAAAAGAATTAAGAGAATTTGAAGAATTTCAAAGATTTTCAAATATCTCAAGGTACTTTAAAACTTCAAGGAATTTTATTTTATTTTTAAGGTTTTAGGGTATTTTTTAAACTCCAAGGAATGTTCAAGTGCTTTAATTTTTTTCAATTTTACGGGATTCAAAATATTGTAGTATATTTTTAATAGATTTTAATAATTTGATGTTAATCCAAAAGATTTTAGGATATTTTAAAAAATTCCAAGTATTTTTCTAGAAATTTCAAAAGATATGAAAAAGTTAAGTTGTATTTAGAAAGATTAAAACGGATTTTATAAGATTTCCGATGATTTAAATAATTTTATGTGATTTTAAAAGCTCTCAAGATAATTTATCAGATTTTCTAGGATTTCAGGAAATATCTGATTTCATAGATTTTCACCCGATTTTCTAATATTTTAATAGATTTTAAAGAATTGATTTACAAAAAGTAAGGGATTTCGGACGGGTTCAAAGATTTCAGGCGATTTAAAAATATTTCTATGAAATTCTTGTTCATTCATTCGAAATTCCCTTTGAGTTGCTCTTCGTTCATCCTTGAATTTTTTTATTTGTTTTGAATTATCTTGAATTATTTTATTTTATTATTTTAGGAATTTTATCAAATTCTATTGTGTTTCGACTCATTTTTAAAAATCATTTCAAACATACCGAAACCAATTAATTTTTTCAAATTTATATTCACCTTGAATTTGTATGAATATCAGCGAATTCTTCTCATTTTTCTTTAATTCCCATAAATTTATTTTTAATTTTACTGAAATCAATGGTATTTTTGACACTATTTAATTTCTTTTGCAATTCAATTTAATTGCTTTGAATATAACTTTATATGTTTAAAAATCTCATGAATTCATCTTGAATTCGTTAAAATTCACCTGAAATTCTGATCGATTTCATTGAATTCTTTTCAATTCCAATAACCACCCTGATAATAGTAAATGATAAATTTATCAACTTAAATTTTAAAAATTTATTCCATTCATAAAATATTCTGTACATGTTAAAAATATTACAAGATTAAAAGTTTTGCGGTCACCCTGAAAAATGCAGTAGTATACAGTAAATCTGAAGTACCCAAATATTTTGTTGGATGGAGTGCTTAGTTGATTGAACCAACAAATTGTGTTTAATCAACCAAAATTTATTTGATTCATCCAAATTTTCATGTAGATATCCAAGAAGACAGTTTTTTTTGTTCAAGAAATTTTTTTTCTGATTAACGTATTGTTTTTTTTTTGCCGCGGTATTCCAATGATACGAAAACCAGTATGAATATACAGAAACAAAAAACTGTTATATCCTTGGATTATTGTATTGTAGATCAAATTAGTACATTTAAATTTAATGTGTAATTATTGTATAGATTGCTTCATAAATATAATTTTTTGCTTGCATTTAATTCTATTTCTCATTCTGAAATATTTTTATGCTTTGCTTTTGTATGCATTCTTTCCTGTTCTTCTTTGTCTTAATGGTGCGACAAAACTTTCTCTAACTGATGAATCATAACGAACTGCCTATTGTTCATTTTCAATAAAAATTGTATGTATCATCAAGACAAAACCACAGATTTTAATATCGCTTTTAAGTGTTTCGATGAAATAAGTTTCATCAGTTATTTTTGTGGACATCATTTTATCAATTTATATTTCACTTACCTAATGAAACCGTAAACGGATAATGAAATCGAGAACGCAATGCGAGGCAAAATTTATTAGATATGGTTATTCCATCATAGAATTGAACTGCAATGTCATTCACACATTAGATCAATATTCAATTATTCTGATCACGTACTGATTAGAAAACACTCTAGCCTGTTGATTAAATAGCATTCAATAATGAAGAGTGGAACATTGACATAAACTTGACAGAGACTTTCGTAATAAAATTGTATAAGATAGAGATGAATCCCTATTAAAAGGTTATTTATACTCAGATACAATTCCATAAAGGAGATTGAAAATTTTAGGTTTGAGGAGGTTTCTCGAAAAGACCTGAATTAGCATTGAGATGATTGAAATACAAGAAATTGAAATTATAGGATGGGTCTTCCTAGGCATAAAAAGAACTGGAATTAAAAAAGTTGATATAGGACGATTCTTTGCCTTGACGAGTAACTTCAAGAACCGAACCTGAGCGATTTTAATTGTAACTTCCAAAGTATTAATTAAAAAGCAGTGACTTTTATACTTATAATCCTAAATCGACTCAACTTCGTATTTAAAATTGTTTGGCTTGATTTTACTTTATTAAGAAAACAAAGATATTATTTTAAAGATTTTATCTGGTTCTGCAATGGAATATTTTACATGCAGTATTCTTTAAAGGGCACTTTTTCTTCAGAATTGTTTTTAATTTTGGATCTTTCAGAAATTATTACTGTTGAAGCTCATCATTAGTTAAAACGTTAATGTTAAAACGGTTAAAAAATCTTTTAGATAAATAATTTCAAAATTGCTCTAATTCTTTTTAAGTCATATTAAGTATTTTATTGACTGTCCGCTTGGACACGTGAAATTATTACTTGAGGCACTATAATTTATTATATTTATTCAATCATTTCGACACATTGTTGTTCAAGCACTATAGGGATCACGGTCAGCTCCTATCTATCTTATTCTTCTCACAATCCCCTATAATCCCTATACTCCAAACTCTCGCTTTCAGTCAAGTGTCGGGGGTTGCCTTCAAATAACCTTGGACTAATTTCGGGGCGATCGAAAACTAAACAGTGAGGATGACTGAAAGCGAGACTTTGGTTATTTTAGAATTCGGTATTTCCCCTTTTTTTATAACTGTGATAAATTTTTCAAGAATTATTAAAAATTCGAGGCTATTAATTAATAAATTATGAAGAGGTTAGAGAAATTAAGATTAATAGAAGAAAGACAAGAGCAAATTGTCGGCCATTTGAGCAAAAGAGGTAGAAAAAATTAAATAAAAATTAAGAACAAAATTGAAATACTTTTATTCTTACCACATTTAATTTATAAATCAACATTTATTTTCTATATTTTTTTCTATCCTCGGTTGTAACGATATGTATACAAAATCTTAAAATAATTTTTGTTGAAAACCTGATTGGTTTTTCAGGACTACAATTTTTTGTATATCTTAAATTTTTAATTTTAAAAATCAAATCTATAATTAAATCCTTTTCAAAGTAGTAAAAGCCATAGAAAATCTTATGCGAATTTGGATAGGTTTGTACTTTTTAAATACTGTTGCGCGGTCAAATTAAAA
>JAAAKG020140660.1:0-12053 GCA_010014905.2 Druon quercuslanigerum
CTGTTTAATGGCTTAAAATGTGTGGTAATGTACACTGATTCCTATTTTGTCCATAAAACTGAATAAAAATTATCTTTCCGCGATAAAAGTCACTCAGAATAATCTTGAGTTTAATGAGGCAAGGCGTGTGCCAAAGGAGAAGAAAATAGTGTAGAAAAAAGATCCGTCATATTTCCCAGCGGCTCAGTAGGGCCGTCTCAAAAATTTAAGGTGGGCTGCGCCCTTCTCTCCCGATATAAAATTTTAATATCATAATACAGTATCAAGCTTGCACACGAATTATCTTGTATTTTATTTATTTAATTCAGTACACTTATTTCTATAATATAATATAATTTTGTAATTATTATACTGTTTATTTGCTACACTGAAATGCGTCAAGGATTTTTTTATATGAGCAAATCCATGTCAAGTCATCTAAAGAATATAAGCTATTGTTAGAAATTTTGATGAAAATTGCAGTATTTGTTCTCTTAGGCGTTGAAAGAAAATTTCTAAAATGATTTTTGAAAAATTCGAAAAATATTGAAAACTGCACCTTTTAAATTTTAATTTAACTCTCATACGTTTGGTGACTTTAATCATATCAGCGTGTATTTTTTTTTTAAATTATTCGTAGTAGTAGTGCAGTAGAGTACAAATATTTTTCCAATTAGCCGTAAGGAAAGTGTTGATCTTTTTGGAAACTAAAAATAGAAGACTTCGCGCTGTTATCCCTATTCCCTTGTTTTACCATTTATTAAGTATTTCCTCTTTGTCTCGCTATTTTCGAAAAAATTTGTAATTTTCTTTCTTATTGTATCGCTTAAATGCAAACTGAAATAATGCAGAAAACAGCACAAAAGTAGAATGATTTTTATTTTGTTTGTTTGAAAAGTCTACTAATACACTTTTTGTTAAAATTTATCTCTTTTATTAAAAATCCTATAATTTAATTAAAAAATTAATTATATTTTTGAAAACTTAACCGTACTGTAAAAAATAAAAAAATTGTACCACTTAGAATGGTAAAAGTACCAACAAAAAATTGGTGCAATTTTACTACTCTGATTATAGGGTGAATATCACTTGTATGCTAGAAGTTCCAACTAATCTTGTAACTTTATCACTTTTAGGCTGACAATATTTCAAGGCGTTGTAGAATTGTTGTAGTATTGAAAAACGTAAAAGCTGGTAAAAGTACAGAAACTGTTAAAAATTCCTTTTTCCAACGTTCCTTTTTCGTACGTAAGTACAAAGTAATTGAAAAGTTTCAAAGTTGCGGAGAATAATGAAAAAATGGTCAAATTAAAATTATGTGTAAAACAGCGTGTTTCAGAACGGTATAAATGATGGAAAAATTGATAAAAAATGTTAAACAAGATTTTTTTTTATTTAAAAAACTGCATTCTGCTGTATTCTTTATTTAAACGGGAAATTTACCATTTTTAGGCAAATTACCATTATTCATATTTCTCATGTAGATGCTAAAGTCACCATGTTGAATAAAAACACGAATATTTTTGGTTAGAATACCATCACCTAAAATTCATAATGCATTTGTAATTTTACAGAATCTGTCTGAAAGCTTACATAAACTAAAAGTTAAATTCTATGCTGAAAGTGGATATTAGTTATTGTCAGTGAAGACGTTACTTTGAGAGTAGGTAATAATCAGACCTACTCGGAAAGTGGTAAAATTACCAGAAATTTTTGTACAGTGCGCTTTGTTCATATATTTTTTCGATGAAAATAAACTGTTTTGGATAGAAAATTGGCCTAAACTTATGAGAGTTAAATTAAAATAAAAAAATGTTCAATTTTCAATATATTCTAAGTTTTTTTAATTCATCAAAAATTATTTTGTAGTTTTTCTTTCTCACATCTGAGAGAACAAATATTACAAGTTTCATCAAAATTTCTAACAATATCCTACATTCTTCAGATGACTTGAAATGGAATTGCCCATATAAAAAAATCTTTGACGCACTTCAGTAGCAAATTAACAGCCTAATAATTGCAAAATTATATTATAATGTAGAAATAAGTGTATTTAATTAATAAAAGAAAATACAAGATAATTCGTGTGCAAAGCTTAATACTGTATTATGACATTAAAATTTTATATCGGGAGAGATGGGCGCAGCCCACCTCAAATTTTTGAGACGGCCCTGCTGAGCTAGCAACAGCCGTGGGAAAATCTGGGGAAAACGTCTGTCTGCCGCTGGGAAATATGACGGACCTTTTTTTCTACACTTTTTTCTTCCCTTTGGCACGCGCCTTGCCTCATTAAACTCAAGATTATTCTGAGACACTTTTATCGCAGAAAGATAATTTTTATTCAGTTTTATAGACAAAACAGGAATAAGTGTTCATTACCACACATTTTAAGCCATTAAACAGCGCCATAGCTCCTTTCAATTCCTAAACATAAACATTCAGAAAAAATACTTGCAAAACTGACATTTTTTAATATTTTAAATTTTAAGGTATCTACTGCATTTTAAACATGCTGTAGGACATCCCAGATTTTTTTCAAATTTTTTTCAACATATTCTTAGCACTGGCACCATGTGAAAGTTATGGTGTCTGAGCAATGGGCCTCGCGACAGCATTTTTACTTGTATTTTGTTAAATAGCTCTGAACGAAATTTTTTTACACAAACTAGAGAAACACCATTTTGTTCAGAAAATTTAGCGGATTCGTGTGATTATCATTAGAACCTCCTCACATTTTTCCCTGCGGAGTAACTGCCTTCTAAAATCAGGGGTCTTGCTTTTTTGCGGCGATATTATTCAAGGTCCGTACTACTCTGTTTATTAAAAGAAACCTAATTAAACTAAACAGCGTTTAGTACATTCTCACCATCACGTAGTTATCATTACAATATTTTAGTTTATTCAACGGAAATAGTTGCATGTACTATAACAGTTCCCTCCGTGTAGTCTGATCTTCTTTGAATTCTTTTTAGTACTTTGAATTACTTGTACTAATCTACATTCTGTTGAATTCTTTCAATTTTCGAATACAGGTTCATCTATACTCAATATTGCTAGGTCGCAACGCCTCGATGTTTAATAATAATAATAAAACTATTAGAAAAGGAGTTGTCAGTACTAAACTTAAGCCTACACTTGCTTTTGAATTCTTTTGATTTATTTTGCAATCCGGAACCTGCTTTAACTCTTAAATTCAGGTGTAAGTCGAAATTGCTAGTGGTTAGCGTCTTGTTTCCCGCTTAAAAACAATAGAAATTACCGCAGAATTACGAGGATAGGTCGAGGATAGAGGAAAATATGTAAAGGATAGGAGAAAAAGGAGAATAAGAGAAGATGCTGCATCGAAGAGAAAATGGAAGAAAAGAACGAGGAAGAAGAGTGGGATTGGACGATTGGTGGAAAAAGTTCGAGAGATGAAGAACAGAGTGAGGGAAAGGGAGAGAGAGGGAGAGAGAGAGAGAGAGAGCGATTAGGAGAGGAGAAGGTGGGGGCACCCATTCATGCTTTGCTTCTATCCCAAGAGTCCAGTTCACAGTGGCATCAGGCATACCTTCGCGTACCCCGTGGGCGCCATTCTACGGGCGGCAGGCACTCACCTACTACACGAGTCATTCGAGTCATTTGAGTCGGGCGAGTCGAGTGAGCAAGGCTGTTTCTCTCTGAGTGAAAGACGAGAGAACCTGACCACAAGTCCGCAGTTACCTTTAGCGGGCCTTCAAGAAATCGTACGACGTACCTTACCACGAGGTCCACAACCGGCTAACCCTCCTCCAAGAACTTTCCAACAATCAACCGGAAGGTATACTTCGCGATCTGACTTTCAAACTTGAAACATCATCTGAGGATTCAAACTTGCAACTTGATGAATATGGACTTTAAGTGAGACAAAACTCGGGCAAATGTGAGTTTGTGTTAGGTGATTCGGGCGACAATAAACTGTGATAAGTTGTCGATTTTTCTCGAGTCGGGAAAGCGTTGTTAAGATACAGAAGTTAAAGAAGAGGGTCAAGGGTGCAGAATTAAAGACATTCAGACGAGCAAAATGAAAGGATTTGTGGTTTTCTTTTTTCTGGTGGTTGTCAGACTTCCCAGGGGCGAGTGTAAGAACCTAGGTCTTCAGCAGGCACAGACTGAGGAGAAGTCTGCCAATTTGAATAGGTACTATACACTCGATGAAAAGAAACAATTGTCGGATGTTAAAAAGTTTCAAGATGTATCAATCGAGATTGATCTCCTCGACAGCACTCATCCAAGGCGCGAGAAGCACGAACAAAAAACAGAAAACCAACAGGCTGACCAGATAGTCATATACCAAATTGGGGTAAGTTGACACCTGATTCTGATTTCGTCTCTGCTCCTCAATTATTCTTAAATTATTTGGAACAAGCCTTTCACTATGAGTTTAGATTAAATACTGAAGTCTACCTTCTCGAATGATCAAGGCGAAATGATTCATGTGCGATAGTGCATGCATAAGTTTGCCACTTATATTAGTAAGGTGGCCTTGGCCAAATAAACTCGCTATCTGTGCAGAGACCGACAACTGTTGGTTTCTATCTGCCGATTGATACCGTTACATCATCCTGCTCCGGAAGTACCTGAAGTTATATAATTACCATCTTTTAGAAAAAGTTTGCTGAGGTGTCGCGCCCAATATGATAAGTACGTTTTCAAATTTGAATAATGGTTTCTCTTAAACTCGTTTTTCCTTTTACTTTCTCATCGTCAATAATAATGCACGGAGTAGACTCACCTCAATGCACATACCAAATGCATGTGGTAATCAGAAAGCATTAAACGTTTTCGCAATTACGAAGAGTTACGATCTGCAGATTAGTTGTTAATCACTGAATCTTGCAGTTCCAAGAGTTAGTTAAATTGGGTCAAATCTCAGTATTTCATATATTGAGAAACTTATTTATGCATGATGTATGTATAATAATAATACGGCAATAATAATGTTACATACAATAAAGTAATAAGTTTTCCTAGATGAATATCTTATATTCCTGATGAGTGATGATGATGATCATAATCCCTTGAATTTATTTGAATTTCCTTGAAACTTGAAATCTTTCAATATCTCTTAAACTCTCATAAATTCTTTCGAATTCCCTGGAAAAAGTTTGATTTATTTGTAATCACCATAATTAACATGAAATATTTTCAATTTCCCTTCAAACTTTTCCAAATTCACGTTCAACTTCCTTCCTCATTTTCTTATGAACACTCACAGAGATTCTTTCCACTTTAAACAAAAGTTTATATTGTTTTTAATTATTTGAAGTCTTTGAAATCTTTGGAATTTTTTTCGATATTTAAATCCTAAGGACTAATCACTAAAGTAACTCCTCACCATCTATACATATAAGATCAACTGATATTACCAGGCTTCATGCATTTCTGTAAATTAAAATTCTTTTGATATCACTTAAAATCTTCAGAATTACCTTGAATTCTTTCAAATCTTTGGATTATTTTGAATTTCATTAATTTTTTTCTTAATTTTATTCAATTATTTGTACTCTTTTGAATTCAGATGTACATCAAATTTTCTAGTGGCTAATTCCTCCTGAATTACATTATTTTCTTATCGAAGAAGATATCTCTTTTAAGAGTTTGATTACTTGGAAAAAAATCCCTGACACTTGTATTGTGGGTCACGTAATCTAGCCCTTTACCACCCTGCACTAAAAAATACGAGCTGAAACCCAAGATGGAAATGTTATTTGATCAGAAGCACCTGGTTCTCATCAGCAGGTTCCTTAAAAAGCATGGGAAAATAGTCTTCGAAGCATAATTTAGTGGGGAATTTTATAATTTTAGTTAAGTCCATTTCAGTCAACTTAGTCGGAATTGCACTTGCCGACTTAGGGAATGAAGCTTGAGAGTAAAAACATAGCCTGAGGATACGAGTGGCGCCCACTCGAGTTTCGAACCTGTTGTCTATGTTGTGAGCGCGGCAAGTCGAGTCGCTTCATTCATAACGAGTCGGCGATCAAGTTCCAGATTCTTTTTATTTTTACGCGCCTTTCGAAGAATGTCGTCGGCTCTACACGTCGCACCGGAAAATTGTTTTTACGCCAATTGACATCCTGTCGTTCGACGACAATTCGCCGTCTCGCACGCGCACAGCAGTCACAATAAAAATAATATTGAGGCCGAGAGTTTTTGGCTGATGCGAATTTGAGAGAAGATCGGCATCTCGCTGTCTCCGTTTTTTTCTGTGGCGATGATAATTATCCTGTTAAAAATGACTGCAGTTTCCAGTTCAAGGAAGCTCAGGAAAGATTGATTGTAAACTCGATTTCTTTAGTGCACTATGTTTTGTCAGGTGGGGTATAAGATTGCTCGTAATCATTCTCTCGCTAGTCACTGCAATTTCAGAAATTCCAGAGGTACTTTATAACATTTCAAAGAAAATATCGCTGATGCAAAGGATGCGAATGTCA
The DNA here is from genome assembly GCA_010014905.2 of Druon quercuslanigerum. Lineage (NCBI taxonomy): Eukaryota > Metazoa > Arthropoda > Insecta > Hymenoptera > Cynipidae > Druon > Druon quercuslanigerum. The sequence goes on from JAAAKG020140660.1 coordinate 6,432, forward strand.
ATGGATTCGCCTACTTCTCTTGAATTTTCTAAAAGTTTTTAAATTATTTGTATGTTTTTGAATTTTTGAACTGACGTGTATTTTACAATTGCAAGTGAATAAGTTCCCGACGGAGTTTTACAAAACGACGACCATTCAAGTTCTATCTAAACCCTATTTCGAACATCAATTTCTGCATCATAAGCAAGCGTTCGCTAAAAGTCTAAAGCAAGCGTTCGCTAAAAGTCTAAAGAGCAAAGTCTTTTCTAACCTGGCAATCACTCCCGAATCAGAACTAAATTTTACAGATTCGGCACAAGTAGAACGTATAGGGAAAATAACATAAAATTAAAAGTTATTAATACGTATTGAGACCAGAAATATTTCCTGTGTTATCTAAAACAAGGCAGAATTGAAATTGGGTGCGTAGTTGATAGCTTCATAACAACAAAAGCTCATCAGTCAGGATTTAGGCTTCACTGGCAGCTTCTGGTGTGCATTGTTCGTGGGCAATATTGGGGGCGTGAGAAGACGTAGGGAAAGGAAGGTGTCGAGAGGGTGGTTTAGGTGGTTCAGAACGTTAGATGTAAGCAATCTTCTCAGCTCTCGGTCATCTGCGGGGTGCACGCCGAGTGCCAGGTGTCATGTTCGTTGCGGTCATGGGAGAAGCGAGAGACGCGTGAGAACTTCCGGATCGTTTCGTTGGGTCCTTCCGGTACCCTATTATTCCATTTTAGTTTACTGCCACCGTTTCCATTCCTGGTTCCATGCACTGGAGCTGTATCCTCCTTTTACGTTGGGCGCCAGGTGCACCTGTTCTAGATTTCCTTCCCTTTCCTTTCTTTATCATTCTTTCCTCTTCTATTTGTGCCCTACTTCCTTTCCACATGCAGGTAAGGATATCATACTCATCATCCTTAGAATTGGTGAGGATTATATCGACTTTCCTGGTCCTCCAATATTAGTTGTTCCTGCCCTGGCCCAGCAATCTCCTTTTACGTTGGGCACCAAGCAAAAGATTTTCTGGATTTCCTTTCCTTGCACCCTTTATTTTTTTTCTTCGTCCAATGCCTTCTCCTAATTCTTCCTTTCCCCACCAGCTGTCCTTCCTTTTCCTCTTCGCAGCGGAATTAATTCTTCCTTGGTTTATTCATTCATTTATTCTATCTGTTTCATTCATGCCTCATATATATTCATACTTTCGTCCTCACGACGGTCCATATGTCCGTTGGTTCGTTAGTTCTAACATTTCTCCATTCACTCAGCCATTCATTCGTAAAAGTCATTCACGTAGAGAATCTAGGTCAACGCGTGGTGCGTAATACGAAGAAAATAAATTAAAGATGCTAATATGGGCTTAACTATTTTATGATCTTACAGTTTTATACCTGACGATATGCCTGTTTTGTGAGATGATAGAAACTATAACTTGTGCGTGTTGAATTAACGATCCATCAGGGTCAAAATCACCAATAAGGCCAATCTGGATTTCGGAGTTTTAGACAATTTGTTGATGGTACTGAAAGTTCTAGAGTTTAATGTTATATAAGACGCTGTATCAACCATATGTTCATGCTTATGCTCATAATTATTACCTAATCACGTTTACAACTATGCAAGTTGTTTTAGATTTATGCTAGCGTGATCGATCCATGTTTGGTGAGATCATAAAAAGTGACACCTATATCTTTATTATTTAACAGTCAAATTGTAGACAAAAAAATCTTCGTTGTGCGAAGTCTGACGTCGTTTTTGCATCAATTATATGTTGATCCCGAGACACGTGCGTCAGATCTTCGTGACCAGCAACAAAGAAACAAGCAGAAACTAAAGTTGTGACAAATAACCCTATATACTAAGCAGTTTAAAGATTGACATTAAATTCAACTTGATCCAAGACTTTCTCCCATCTGCTATTGATATTTCAAATTCAAAATTGACACCTAAAATCCAGTCTAGGAGAGCAGCTACTGGTTTTGAATCGACCTTTATTAAATACAAAATCAAGGGTGGGAGAGGCGGGAAATAAGCGATCAGAAAGGGACCAATTAGTCTCGTTAAAATTATTGCGCTCTCTCTTTCGAGAAACGAGAAATAACGAAGAAACAAAAAGCGCCTGGAGAAGAGGGAGACGGACGTCGCAAAAAGTCGAATGCTTAGTAGTAGAACGGCGGAAGACCATTTCCTCGAACGTTTCTTCACCGTCCACGCTACCGCGCCACGACTTGCAAGTTACCTTCTTTACGTGTAAATACTAACTACGCGAAGCTAGTATATAGAAAATTACGAATGAAATACAAAAAAAAATCGACCATCACTTGGGGCGCAGCTCTGAAAAATATTCTTTGGATACCCTGCTCTCAATTTCAAACAGAAAATATGCCCTAAGATTATTTGCATAGAATGTTCTTTATTTGTATCAGATGATTTTTGAATATTGAAGAATTCCCCGATTTCAATTCCATTTCTTGAGAAATTATAAAACCAGATAATTACAAGGTGACTATAATGATAAAAATGGGTTTATTACGTTTGGATTTAACAGTCCAGCATACAGGACGTACGTGATTGTCTCATTATCTGGATTGACAACCTCTGAATGGAGCTGTTACGAGACAGTCTATCTTTTGCATGGAGGGTCTTCACTCGAATCCGCCGGACAAAAGTTGCAAAACATTCCTTTGCCCATCTGATCTTCTGACCAAATTCAATTGAATTTTGTAGCAATATATGTAACATTAGGAATTTTTTTATTTTAATAATATAGTCTTACTACGAAACTTTGATTCCTATTTAAAATTTAAAGTTTAATAAGTAAAGCCCAGTAGAATAGGACCCTGAACAAAATTTTAAACGACTGTGCACTGGAATCTTGATTTCTTCGAAATATATTGTAGAGAATTCACTCGATAAATGCAAAAATTTTGTTGGTACAAAATTTTCTAGGCATCGATTTTCTTAACTGATTCGAAAGTTGTGTTTTTTTTCAATGAGAAGCTTATTAAATTTATGAGACGTTTGTTGAGTTACACTTAGAAAAAATATAAACTTATTAGTCATTTATAGAATTGCAAAATTTATGCGCTCTGAATAGAATTTTTCATTGTATATAACATTTCTTACTTTATTTCATTTTTATAAACTAAATCATTGTTAAAGGTGACATCTGTTATTGTATTTGGATTAGTTAATATCAGCTGTTATAATTGAAGCAATTGCTATAATAACCAATATAGCTTTTAGCATTTGCTATTTATTAGGTGCCTAATTGATGAATATGTAAATTATGCAGAAAATAGGGTTTACAAATATTCATAAACCATTTTATAACAATATCAAGCGTCATTAATGTCGTTAATGGCAGTCTGCTGGAAATAAATATTATCTGCCGGATGAAAAATATGGTTCCGCAGAAAAAAATACATAACAGTAAAACAGGTATAATTGAAGCATTCATACCGTCGACATACAGCAGAATACAGTATTTTTAAATTAAGGTGTTCGTAATAATTAAAAAAAGAAGAATTTTGATCTACTCAGTAAAAATCTCCATTCTTTACGTAAATTTCCTAATTCTATATTATAGGTTTTCAAAGACATATCAGTGAATGGGTGAAAAAAAAGATGGTAACAGAAATATAAAAACTCAGTTTTCACTATTTTTTAACTCAGATAAAAAATGGACATAACATTCTTGTGGAATTCTGTCACGATAGACCTTTCTAGCCTTAAAAATCAAGCAAATTTTACTTTTAAAAAAGCAAAAAGTTTAATTCGGCTTCGAAATTATAATTAAAAATTCATTGTAAGTTGTAAAATATGAACTGGGCAAGATATGCATAGACAGGATATGGGGAAGATCGATCCTCAGCTTAACACAATAATAGGCTCTGAAGATTTAATCTCTCAAGAGCTGCGACAATTACTTAAATCTTTTTGCCCATCGTCAGTTGATGCTTATATCTTGTAAAGATATAAAGGCTAATAGCGGATGATTGCCGAGGGTCTATACTGCAGAAGGAAATGCAAACCACTCAAATGCTAATCTTCTGTCGTCATTTATTGAATTTATTCAAGGGATGGTGTCGTGCTGTTCACGGTAAGAGAGCAAGACGAAAAGAGGAAATGAGTCTCTCTTCGTAAAGTGCACGACCGTTCCCTCCCAGAGACTGTATTCACCATTTTCATGAATGAAAGCACGTGGCTGGCACGTTCGACGTAAACGTAAATGTAACCAGATGCTATCTACACGTGAAAAATTTCCAACATGGGAAAAATGTTTTAAAATATTTTTTAAATAACATTTATTTACCAAAGGACAATAAAAACTGAGGAATGTAATTTTTTTACACATTTTCCCCAGTGAATTGCAACATTTGATATTATCAGAGAATAGAGGAAGTTTGCGTTTGACAAGTAAATATTCTCTTGCCTGTGGTCCTAAGTTTGTTTATCATTGTTGAATCGCCCAATGCCTGCAAAGCACACTTCCGTAAGCTGGTTATAGGTAAAAAGGTATTCGGAAGGATCAGCGCTGCAAAATGATGTTTTGATTCGTAGACTAGGACTACGTGGTTCTGGGGCTATTGTCAACAACCGAGTGGGGACTTCCGGCTCATTCTCCCGACGACTTCCGCTATTTCTTAAAGAAGCCTATTCAACCATTATTTCACTACTGCCGGAGACTAATTCGCTTCCATGGGTCTTTCCTTTACATCCGGGGAAAATTTGCTCGCAAAGGAAAACCCCACATTTTCCAAACCTGCAAATGATAATTTACTTTTAAAGACTGTACAATTTTCGTGCTGTATAATTTAGGTTTATTTATTTTACTGAATATACGAGTTTGAAAAGTAACCTTAACACTTTCTAAAAATTCTGTCGCAGCTTGCGAACGGGATAAAATTCATTTTATCCTTGAAATAAAATGGGTTGGAAGTGGCGGTAAAATGTTTAATTTTAGTATGATTCGTGAGGTTTCGCGGATCCCACGTGCTGTCGTAACTAACGTAGTACAACGTCTACACCTACTTGCCGGATGGAATCCATTCACCTGCTGCAGGATGGATGATTGCGCGCTTCCATATTAAGCTTTCGTTGTTAAATTCCGATTGCAAACTAATGGGAAAGTGTTTCTCAATTCGGAACGAATGACTTTCGTAGAAACGATTTTTGAATTGATTTTAATCCAGTTTGCTATGTTAAAAGTATAAATTCATCAACTTCAATTTTAATGTAAATGATATATACAATTTTGATTTTAAATAAATGAAAATTATGAATCCTACCACTTTAATATAGAGTTTAAACTTCAATATGTCAAAAATTTTTTAACCAGAAAATACCGCAAAATTTTAAATAAATTTTAATTGAACAATTTTTTATTTCGATCGTCAGTATGGTTCATGAGTGTTTATGGACTATTCCCGTGCAGAAATTTAGTCATGGCCCAAACTGGGCCCAGGCTTGGCGACACTAGGCCCTGTCTTGGCGATCTAGCCTGGGCCAAACTCGAATGAAACGCCAAATCTGGCCAGGGCCCGGTTCAATTGCCAGGCTAGATCGACCAGCTTGGCCCAGGCTTGGCCCGAGTTTATATTCAATTCTTTGCCATTCTTTATTTTCCTAATTAAAACTCAAAAT
>JAAAKG020140661.1:0-12053 GCA_010014905.2 Druon quercuslanigerum
TAACATTTGGAAAAATTTCCGAAATTTTCCCGACAAAATGTTAGGGAAAATTCCCGAAATGTTAGGGTTATTAGCTTTCCGAACTTGTTCGGGAATTCTCCCGAAAAATTTCTTACAGTGTAGTGTTTAACTGCACCAAACTCTCGCTTTAGTTTCAATGTCGGGGGTTGCTTGAAGATTGCCTTAGATCTAAAGCGGGCGAATGGGTACGTGAACAATCAGGGCCACCTGATACGTTTCCAATTGGAATATATCATATTTCGCAATATACTCGATTCTGTACTCGCGCACTGCCGTCTTTCCAATACGACAGTCGTAACCTCTCTCGCTCTGCCCCCTGAGAAATTGCATGGGCAACTAAAACTAAACCGCGAGGAACTAAAGCGTGGGTTGGATGTCATTGAGCGTGTACGTTTCCAGACTGTTCACTACTTCAAAGTTTACTGTATATATTTTTATTGCATGTTATATTTTATCGTATGAATTTTTTCAGTACAAGATCCTACATTTTTGATAAGTTTAAAACTTTATGTATCGCTGGGAAAAATGTAGGGGAAAAATCAACGAATTTTTTAAATGATGCGGGAAGTAATTAAAAGATGTTAATAAATTGACAGTTTATTATTTCGTAAAAATAAGCGATCGGCAGGCTTTGTACGGATATTATATTTTTAAACGATTTATAATTGTTAATGTTAATAAAAAATATATATGTTCAATAGTAAGGGCATGAAGAACCTGATTCAACTTGTAGCGAGATCACAATTTTTTGAATTGATATCATAGTATACATATTTCGACTTTAAAAGTAAAGAGATTAAAAGGGAAAAATTGAAAGAATTATTGTTATACCGAAAATATATTCTGATTCGAAAAAATTAAAGCGTAAAAAGTAATAATAGTTTCTGTCGGTATTCAAAATTAGACCCTATTGAAAAAAAGCTTCGAATTTTTAAAAGTTTGAAGGAGTAGCCTAAAAAATTCTGCAAATTAAAATTGAAGCTCTCCAAAACTGAATAAGATGAAATATGTTGCTGAGAAAAATCTAAAAATTCTAAGACAATTAAAAATCAAACAGCTTTATATCTAATATTATCAAATTTAGGATTTTGATACGCAGAAAATTTGTATTATAAAGTATTTAATGATAGTACAACTAATTATCAGTTGTTTATTATCTAATGAATTATAAAGTAATATTCAAAGTGATTTAATACATTTTTGTAAACTGAAAAATGAGATTTCTATATAAAAAAAAATCAGTGTCCTTTTCGCGGCTTAAAATTGAAGAATTTGAAATTGTAAACGTTTAAAATTTAATAATTTTAAAAATATTTAAAACACCATTTAAAAGTAAAGAATTCTTAAATTAGAAGTTGGAGACCAAGTCGTTAACAATTAATCAATTTAAAATTATTTTCAATTATTTCCATGTAAGGGGAACAAATTCATGTTAAACACAATTTTATAATATGTAAAACACGAAGGAATAATAATATTAAACTGATATCTGGTTATTTAGTGATTATCTTTATACTTTTTATTTTAAACAGTTCTTATTATCACAGACGCATCATTTAGGCAATTATTAAAAATGTTTTATATTTTTGAAAACTCTTACATATGCTTTCTAGAGGCACGTAGTTCTTGGCATACTGCATTTTATCGACACTTTGCACAGACCTTAAACACAGAAATGGTAAAAATAATCAAATTCATGACTGCTGTAGACATTGGGAATTTTCAAAACACATTATTGAAAGCTTGTATATTTTTTAACCTCGTATAATGGTGCATTTTGTTGCGGATATTACGAATATGGTTCAGAAAATGTTCACAAGTTCCATTATCAAGGACTGATTTTTTCTGATTCAAAACTTTAAATTGACATTTACAGATATTTTCATGACCTTACTCACTTTCTGAAATTTTTTGTTTTAATTCCGCATGTTGCACCTAACAATTTGCCACTCTTGAAAAAAAAAATCGAAATCTTGATTCAAAGTCTAGTAGTGTATGATGTCTTTTAGCTCTTTGGCTTCATGGCTCTCAAGGGAAAATTCTTCAATAAGTAGAATCTGCCACTTTTCTGGCGGTTTATAATTCGCCGTGTAATTTCTGGGAAATAGCTGACGGGATCCTTGGGTGGCTAGTTGAATACCAGTCGTGCGGGTTAGAAAGTTACTTGTACGAGTGTAGTGGGCAAATGTAAATGGCGAAGGCGCTGGCTCGAAGCGCGAAGAGGAAATCTGTGGAAAACTGGAAAGGCGATGTGGGTGTGTGTTGCTAGGAAAAGGGGGTTTAAGGGTGTTGAAGGGGGTGGAAATGCGAGGTTGAAAAGGGAGGATGAGACTGGCAGAGTTTGTAATTGCAGCGGCTTTAACGCGTCGGTGATGGCCGATGGCACCCGGGTTGAGGTAATGGCCTGCTCCGAATGTCTCTTCTTCAGCGCCAAGGAGTGAAGAGAATCGTGGCAAAGAGTATCTCATCTCTACTTGGCTGCCCTTATTCTCTTTTCTTTTTTTACCCAGTGCGGTGCCACTTCCACCGGTTGGTTGTCCCACTCGACTTTCAGCTTTCTTTTCATTATTCTCGCCTCGCCGATTTTTTTAAAGTCATTTAGGAATGAATGTAAATTGGAGTTTCCGGGATTCTATTTTACTTCAAGTCTCTAACAATATTCCAGACCACAATTTCAAAATCTTATCGTGCTTGGAAGCCAGAAAGCGTGAACTATTTCTTAAAAGATTCATTTTAGGAAACTAGGTTGAGGAAAATTCCAAGAAAAATTAGGTGAGTCTTGGGAAGTAGACATGGCCTGAAAAATGTAATGTAGAAAGATTGATCAAAAGTAAAAAGTTCGGTCAAAATGAAGAAAAAGTTGCTTTGAAGAATCTCTGTTTAGGCGTGTACTTGAAAGATAGCCGGCGGTTATTTATGATGCTGAAAATGATATAAGAAATTTCGAGCGTTCAATATTAGGAGGAAGAACCAGAGAAAAACTATCAGGGTTGGAACATTCGGGGTTCTTTAACTTTTCATAATGCTGGTCAGGGAAAGTCAGGGATTTAAAAAAAAAGCCAAAAGTCAGAAAATTCCTGTAAGAAGCACTTCAAGCCACTATCAAGAATAATCAGGTCACAGTTTTAATCACTTTCTTCGTCAAATCAATTTTTCGTCACTTTTTACAGATATAGTCACTATTAGTCACATTTTTAAATAAAAAATATCACTTTAGTCACTCTCTTTCAAAAAATTATCCATCGGATAACCACTATTCAATTCATCTCTATACACTGCAGTCCCGCTATAGAAGCCGTTTCGCGGGTACCCTTTATCCCTTTCGTACAATCATCTCGGGATTTGTTAAACCATACACATTCAGGCTCGTAGATTATTTCTATTAGAGTTTCGTCTTAGAAAATATTTTTTTTTTGTATATTTGCCATTTTTCTATTATAATGTCATAATGAACGTGAAAATGTTTCTGTTCGAAAGTCAAACATTATAAAAGTACTGATTTTTAAGTATGTAAGTACAAATATGAGGGAGGCCATTTTAATCAAAGAAAAAAGTTCCTGGTAATTTCCCGTGTCTTTCATGGTTTGCAAAACATTTTTCACGGTGAATAAAATAAAAAATGCAAAATTTACTCGCTAAGCATTTTTGAATTTTAAGTAAGAAGGAGCAAACTAAAAATTAAAGCACTCAAATTGAAACTCTTGAATTTTAAACTTTGTATGTTAACTGAACACTTCGTCAATTAGAAGTTAAATTATTTTTATTTCAAATAGTTAAAACCTACTTGAAAACCTTCAAAGTTTTATTTCCAAATCTTGAGAAAACTAAAAGTTGTTTTAAATTTTTTCAAATTTAAAACTATTTTTTAAGTTTTTTCAGATCTTATAAATATTTTAAGAAGCAATAAATTGTCAAGTATGCATTTTAAAATTCTTTTAATTAAAAAGGTCAGCTTAAAAATAAAAATCTAAAATGGAATAGTTTTAATTAAAAAGATTTTCGAATTATGCATTTCAAAGTTTAACTTATTATTTTAACAGCTGTTAAAATCGAACTTGGACATATTTTTTGTCTAAAGATTTTTGAATATCTTGGTCAAGAAATAAATTTTGCAAAAATACTGTTTTGAGACACCTAATTTCACTTTGTGTACAAGCTTATATGTCTCTTCGAAAGATAAACGCTTCATCTTGTTTTCCTTCGATTTTTTCGTAATGCCTGATGGTTAAACCTGGTTACACAACGCATAAACTAAACACACATTTTGGCCGCCGTGTGAAATTGAATGAAGCAGACGACACGATTAACCGCCGCGGATACTGCCCGCTTTTTTCATACGCTCCTGCGTTGTTGTGGTGCTGCTCGCTGACTTAGCAGAGTCATTTCTCTCGCCCCCTTGGACCACCTTGTCCTATATAACAGGAACTTTTCTTACGGGACTGCATTGCACCTTGCTCTGAATTTTCTTGATTAAAAAAAAAAACATCATAGCATTTTTTTTAAAGATTCCAATGTATTTGGAAAAGATATAATTAATTTTAAGGGATTCTAAAGATTTTTAGAGTATTTTTTAAAATCTCAATGCATTTCAGAACCTTTTCTAAAATATCCAAGGAATTTTTCAAAGCTTCAAAAAGTTTCAAGGGATATTTTAAAAGATTACGAAGCATTTTGAAGCAAATTTTGAAGGCATTTTTATAGATTTGAATGATTTTAAGGTATTTTGAAAGCTCTCAAGGTATTTTAATAAAATTTGCTAACCGCGTGAGGCAAAAAAAATGTGCAGACATATATTTCTTTCTCACTCAGAGAGCAGAGAACGTTCACTGAATTGCGCCTGCGCTGCCAACTGTAAAAGGGGGAAGGGGGGATATTAATGACATTGTATATACATGACGTATATATAGTTCAGAACTCCTTTCCGGCGCACGCGCAATACTGAGAACGTTCTCTGCTCTCTGTGAGAGAGAAATATATGTCTGCACTCTATTTTTTTTCCACGCGCCACTAATTGCGAGGTATAAGCAATTAACAATATATGAGTATTACATATATCAGATTCTATCATAGTTTAATGCATTATAAAGAATTCGTTCACAAGAATGAATAAATTTTAAAGATTTTCAAATATTTCAGGGTATTCCAAAATATTTTAAAGAATTGTAAAGGTATTATGATCTTTGAAAGATTTTACGATATTTTAAAGAATTCTAAGGAATTTTTAATTGATTTCAGTATTGTACAGTGGTTCGAAGAATTTTAAATCTTTTAAGATATTTTTTAAATTCCAAGGATTTTTTCAAGTGCTTTAAAAGTTCCAATTGATTTCAAAAGACTTGATAGAATTTAAAGTGTTTTTAAAGAATATCAAAGATTTATAGGTATTTCTCAAAATTGCAAGTAATTTTTAATAGCATTAAACAATTTCCATGGTTTCAACCGATTTAAAATGATTTTAAATATTTTAGAATATTTTAAAAAGATTACAAGAAATTTTTTATTGAATTCAGTAATTGATTGATTCCAACATATTTTAAATACCTTTAAAAAGTGTCAAGGGATTTCAACTGTTTTGAAAGAAAATTGAAATATTTTTGCGTATTTAAATATATTTGAAGGTGTTTTCAAGAGATTAATAAATTTTAAGGGATTTCCAAGGATTTTAGTTATTTTAAAGGATTTTCATGACTTTAGAATTCATTAGATTTTCCAGGAGTTCAGCAAATATTCTCACTATTTTAATTTTTTCAATTTCCTTGATTTTTTAGCTTCCTTCTTTACTGAATAGACTAATGCAATACTAAAACTCAAAAGAATATTAGAAATCTCACAGTATGCACAGAGGATAGAAACTGCATATTTTTTGTTACTGTCTTTTAATTATAATTGTGAAAAAGACATTTTTTTAACGAATGTTAAGTATTATAGATTGCTTATTTGTAAAGGATATTTCGGCATTAATATTACTTACTTTTATCGTGAAAGTGATATTTGAGCACAAAAATAAGTCTCCCGATATTGTTTGTTAATTTCAGAAACAAATTATGTAAACAAGTTCTCATTAGGAAAATCTGAACGCAAAGAAAAAAATGGTATCTCTTAACGCCCTGAATTTATGTTTTCAGTGAAGTATTGTTGTTAATTTTGTAAACAAATTTTATAAACGACTAGACTTTAGTGGCAATATAATTCAGGAATAATTAGGGGATAATATTTTTTTTTACTTTAAATGTCCACGCTGGGAATTTCTGTACATAATTTGTTTCCACAATTAACAAATTATATTGGGAGATATATTTCTGTGATCAAGTATCACTTTCTCGATAAAAGTAAGTAATATCAATGCCGAATTATATTTTTCAAAGAAGCAATCTGTAGTATTCAGTGTTTGTTGATAAAAGTTGTTTATAACTTGTTCTTCACTTTGTTAACCAAAACAATTTTTTCTTTTTTACAAGCCACGCTGAACATGGAAAATCATTGTCCATGATGATAAAGCAAAATTTGCATTTTCTGTCGTTTTTATGTTGCCGCACTGGTAGTACAGCGCAGCGAATCGTCTCAGAGAAATGACAATATCTCTGGAACTAAAAGAATTTTATGTATGTTAAACATTTCCAAGATTAGATTTTTTCTCTAAACATTAATAGTCAGGGAAAATGAAAAATTCGTCAGGGAAATATCATGGAAATGTCAGAGAACTTCGAGAATTAAGTTTTGCGGCCATCCTGTGAACTGATGTCTGTCTAAACATATACATATCTACTGAAAATTGGAATTTATGTTATCCGTAGTAAGTAAATTTCGAATTAAAATCTGATTTCTTTCTTTGTGTAATAAAAGGTTGTGTACGAAAACATTTTGAGATGTTCGCATACAATGTGACTTACTATAGTTTTATAGTCAATATTTTGTCTATCTTAGCTTCCAGTTTATGGCTCTTTTTCTGCAAATGAAATTTTCCCGAAGGTTTGCCCAGAAACGGAGATTCGGTATAATCTGATTCTACAAATTGTACAGAACTCCTATGAGAGTATCGCGTTTGGAGACGATTTCATCGCACCATCAGCAAGATCGACGAAAACATCTTTAAAATGACTTTGCGAATCTGCTTGGTGACCCATATACAAACTTTTTCAATCTAAGATTAAAAATACAAATATTTTACATATCTATTATTGAAGGTAAATTTAAATATTAATTGTTGCACATTTTTTAAATGAAAAATGAATAATTTCAAATTGAAAGCATTTGGAATCAAGCAGATTAGATTAGGTGAAATTTTGAAAAAATACAATATTTCAAATGGAATGTAAACGAATTGAATTTATAACAATTTCTGAATAAAAACGCTTTAAATGGAATAATTTGAAACTTCAGTTGATTTAAGGGTGTTGGTTGAAGACCTTGCAAAACACCGTATACTCGGCAAGTTTTCTTTCTTTCGTTAGCAAATCCTTCGAAAAATCCGTCTAAGGAAAAAATTCCTTAGAAATTTTTATTTGGAAATTGAACAATATTATTTTGGATGGAAAAATCTAGAAATTAAATGACTTTAAATTTAATATTTTCAGATTAGAATTTTGAAAACTGGATCACTTAACATTCAAAGGAATCCAAATACACTCAAATTCCAGTTAAGTCAAAGCCTTTGAAATGAAAACAGTTGGGTTACGTCAAATTCTCCTTATCACCACCAATGTCTATTGGGGCGGAGAAGATGAACGAGTGGGCTTTATACCTGTGCCGTGTGTATCTGTGTCTCTACAGCTAAGTGTTACGTGTTGCTGAGTGGAGGGGATGTGAAATACGAAATAACGTGGAAAGTGCGTTTTAATATATCTGATCGTTGACATAACTGTACTTTGATTTAACTGGAAGTTGAGTGTAAATTGAATTAAATTAAAATTGGTCAATTTGAAATTGCAATTGTAAAATTTCAATATAACGTTAAGACGTATTAGGCAAATTGTTCTAATATAAAAAAATAAAAAATTGTGAACGTTTAAAATTGAATTATTGTTAATGTTTATAAGAAAATATGCCTGCACGTGCACATTGTTATTTCGCGACGCGCGCGCAGCGCCCCGCGCCGAGTTTTAGCGCGTCTGGGGCGCGTGGGTACACTCTCGTGCTTCGCGCTCGTTTTCGTACGTTTCATGTGTACACTTTAACTAAATTTTTTCACACATCATCATTATTATAACTTAAATTGAAAACCGTGATTTAAACTTCTGAAGAATTACAGCCATAAAACTGAATTTTTTTACTATTTGTTTTTAAAGAAGGTTCTCAAAGCACGCACGGCTTTGGCCTCCATTAAGATAATTTGTAAATCTTGTTGAAATATACTAAAAACAACGCTACAAGCTTGGTTTCAGTTTTATTTTAGAGCTGTGTCATTTGGAATTGTTGAATTACAAATCCTTTAAACTGAACACTAAATAATTTTGAATCTTTAAATCTAAAATCATTATATACAAAACCGACTTAAATTTAAATCGAACAGTTTGGAATAATTAAATATGAATCTAATAAATTTAAAACTGTACTATCAAGAATTTTAATATGAAAGTTTGCAATTTTAAAAGACTTAATGTAGGGAAATTATCCTGTAAGTTTTGATGTTTGTGTTTTACACTGTAGCATTTTACAATTTGACATTGGAAGCCTCCAGAAATGAAGAAATTTTAGACTAAATATTTTCGAATCTAATCTTTGTAAGCAAAAAAAACGTTAGTTTAAATGCCACGAAAATGTAACTGTTTTATAATAGCATATTTAAGACTATAATTTTAAATTGAAATTATATAGAAATTTTAAAGATGATAAGTATATTGAACGAATTCATTTGAAATCATGCAGGCTGTGCAGGCTCACCACACAGAATCGTTTCGGGACCAAGTATTTTATTTTTAAAGGGACTTAAAATTATATGTATTTCACCGATTATACGGGAAAATATTTTTTCGTGCTCATTTTTGAATATTCTAACTTTTAAAGTTGGTGACGCGGCTTATAAGAAACTTGTTAAAATTTTTCTTCAAAGTGTTGCAGTATCTAAGTCAATACAGATACATGACTTTTTTTTATCCTGATCGATCTTTTCGTTTATTTTTAAAATCCGCCATAAAATTTAAAAAGATATTTAAAATTAACAAAATGGCGGAATTTTGTTTACAAATCTTCAAACTTAATGTTCTTGCAAATGCAAACGTTTCATTTTTTTTATTTTTTAAAACTTGGTACTAATACGATGCGTATGTCCCATAAGAGATTATTTTATGCCGGCATTCTTGAAGAAAAGGAAATTCGATTTCTTTTTATGAAAAATGAAAATTTGCATTTTTCCAATAATGAGACGAGATGCAAAATAAGTCAAAATATCAAAGGTTTTTCAACTAGGAAACTTATTTTTTTTAAGTTTGTTGGAACTTCTTTTATCTTGCGTTTTTTTCGAAATTTTCGATAAAATATAAATAAAGTTGCCTATAGTATGAATTCATTCCATCAAAAAATTAAAGAAAATCAAATAAGTGTTGTAATTAAAATATTAGTTCGAATTCTCAATTTTTTATACAGTTATACAAAAATGTCATTTAAATTTCGGTTAAAATTGTAGCGTAGTATTTTATCATAGTAAAAATTTTTTTGTTTTCACGATATATTTTGAAATTATTATCGATTATTGAGTAAAAAGCGTTAATTTTTTTGTATCAAAAAATTTCTTTTCTTATTTAGTTTTCCCATGTTCTGGAAGAAAGTTTTTTAGTTGTGAAAATTGTTTTAAATACTCGATTTTCAATCGCTGCCAGCAACCGATTTTTAAAACTTGTTTAATTGTACCCTTAAATCTCTTGGACGTTTTACACGGAATTGGTTTTCCATTTCAGATCAAAACTTGTTTACCCTCATTCAGAAATTCAGTATTTTGGGATTTTTTTTGTCGCAATCCGCATCCCAGCCTGTTCCAATTTGTGACTGTCACATATTTCTTTGAAAATGGATGACTGTTTCTGATCAAATATTTTGGACTTGAATTGGCAACATGTTCTCTCGGAAGTGGACTTCTGTCTTATCTTTAAATGGTGATTTCGATTTTACAGAATATTTTTTCGCTGTTCTGAAAAATTCCGATTCTGTTCATTATATACTCTTGCACTGCCACCCTTCAATTTCATTTATCTTAAAACAACCAAATTTTCCTTAATTTTGTAAACCGAATTTAATTTGTAGATCTACACGCTCAAAAAAAAATCAACAATTTTATTATCAAAATTACATATTTGAGCTCCAGTATGCTAGAACGGGAGTTCGACACAGAAAATTGAGTATACGCCATCGCAGTGAAATGCAAATGGAAAAGCTTCCGGGAGAATATTCGTTATTCTCTCGTGTACTTATTCTCCCGTACAATTTCAGCTGTTTTTCTACACGCTTGGACAAGTTCGCCATTACCACGAAATCAAAATCTGATAAAGATGAAATTTTCAACTCGACGGACGCCCAAGCAGGTCATAGTGAACATCGTTTTCTCTCTTTGGCAGACGTTTTTGAATATCTCTGAAACAAGTTTGCATATCCCTCGGCGAATTGAATACCTTTCTCTCACTGAAAAGGAAAAAATAAAGAAAAAAGAAGTTGCTTGTAAAAGAGAATTTTTCCACTTGATGAATTTTATGCATGCCTACGGAAATTCTATAGAGAACGAAATTCTCTCTTTCAAAACTTTTCTTTTAAAATTTCGAAAATGTTATAAAAAGAAATTTATATTTCAGGTTTAGGTTTTGTGAAAAAGTAAAATATAATTTTCACCGCGAAACTTTTCGGTAATTAATTCCCTGAATGGTCGTGGAAGAACTACAGTGGAGCAACTGAAACTCTATTCATTAACTTTTTCATAATGTCGCGCAAATTAAAAATGTCTGGTCTGTCTGGATAGGTGATTATTTATGAAAATTTTAATCTTGGTAGAAACGACAATACGCTCTTGCGAAAAATTGCAATGAATAAAGTAGAGAACCCCCTGTATCTCTCTGATAAGTATCCGCATATAGAGAATTCTAGAATGGAATAAAAGACAGATACAAATGTTGTACACGGGAAGAAAGAAAAGGAACAAGGCTGTCTAGGGACTTATCTGATAGCTCGAGATGAAACGGCACTGCGAATGAAAGGGCAAAATGTTAGTGTGTTAGGCGATGAATTTTGGTGTTACGTGATTATATTGTTAAAAATTAAATATTAAAAATTCTATCAATAATAATTGTAATCTTTTTTGTGTTCAAATTTTTATTATTCACAGCTCTTCTGGAAAAATACCAACACCAAAGGACCTAATATTTGGGGGAAAAAATCCACAGCGGGTCTCAACATGATTTAACGCAAAGGTCGTTGGACTGTAGATTATCTGTAGTTTTCTAATATGGGTAGTTTCCTCATTATTTTTCAACAAAAATCAAAATCTTTCATAAAGCAGTTTTTTAGAATTAATAATGAAAAAAAAATTTTTTTTTAATAAAATTAATCTTCTATAATTTTTATAATCCTGATATGCATACTTTCATTAAAAAGATAAGAAGACTTATAACAGAAAAAGTGTGGTTTTTAAGGACGGCTCGATTAATGATTTTAATTGTTGTTGCAAAATACAGGCTGTTCGTATAGGTCACGAAAAATCAAGAAATCAGGAAAAAGTTCAGGAATTTTATTGGTCGGGGAAAATCATGGAAAAGACAGGGATTTGGGTAGAAATATTTCAAAAGTCAGATAATTTCTATACAATTTATTTTAAATAACTGTAAAGAATAAAAAATAAATAAAATTTAAATTGAAAAAATAATATAAAATTAAATTGCATTAGTTTTGAAAAATAATGATGAGGGAAAATTCTAAAAATTGGTCAGGGAAAAATGAGAGGATTTTTTAATTTCTTTGGTTGACATCAACTGTTTTTGACTTAAAACTAAAATATTTTTTGTTGAAATATGTACTGTTACATTATTCGTAGTGCTAAAACGCAAATCTCTTTC
>JAAAKG020140662.1:0-12053 GCA_010014905.2 Druon quercuslanigerum
TAAATATTAAGGTAGAAATTTTCTTTTGTTGTTTATTATGTAAGTGGTAAGGAATGGAAGTCATGTAAACCCTTAGGCGACACATTATGAATAAAGAAGGTAAAGTTTCAGCTGATCTAAAATTATTCAATATATTTATTGGTCTGATGTCTCACAGCTGTTCGTACCCATGCACTTGGTGTACCGCTCATAAAGATTTCTTAGACGCTATAGGCGTGTTGAGAACAATTGGGAATTGGATTGAAAGTTTTAAAGCTTGGAAAGCAAATGGAGCTAAAAAAGAAGATTGCAAAAATTTAAAAACTGGTTGCAATTTACCGATAATTTCATCAGACAAAGAAAAGCAAATTATTGACTTGATCGCACCGCCCGTGTTACATTTGTTGATCGGAGTTCTAAACACTTTATTCAAAAGTATGTACAAAAAATTTGAACAAGTTCATGAAATGTGGGCTAAACAGTGCAACATCAGCCAAAAAATCGTATATGGAAGTACAGGATTTAATGGAAATTTGTGTAAAACATTATTAACCAAAGTAGACGCTTTACGTGAAATTTGCCCAAAAACCTGTAATGTTTCTTGTATGCAATTTGTTGCATCTTTGGATGCATTCAAGCTTTTCAGATTCTCTTCTAAAGTTTTTCAAGTGATTTGAAATCAGATTATCTTGACAAGATCGCTGCTTGAAAAAAAAAAGTTATTTAGATTTGGAGCTAAACGTAACTCCGAAAGTTCACGCCGTTTATTTCATATTATAGATTTTTGTGAGAAAAAAAGAAAGGATTGGGGTTTTACTCGGAGCAAGCTGTCGAATCAGCTCATGCAAAGTTAAAAAATGTGGATTAACTATAATGTGAAAAAGATACATCCCAAGTATGCAAAATATTTACTTAAAGCTGTTCGCGAATATGATAGTAGACACCTTTAATTTACAAACACTAAAAGTTTGAAATTCACAAATCTATTTAATTTTAATTTCTGTTATTTAGCTTAATGAATAATGTAATATTTGCATAAAATATTATGCAATTGTAAGTTTTCTTTAGTTTAAAACGTGCTAATATATTTGCTAAATATACTCAAACTGTAAAAACGTCTAATAACTTGTAATTTTGTTTTGTCAACAAAAAATTATTTTATAACTTCAAAAAATGCGGCTAGTTTTTAGTAATTAATTAAATGTATTCACATAAAAGCATTCATATTACTATTTCAATAATGATTTTTAAGTACATTAACTTGCTTATATACTTTTTTAAGCTCGTATCATATGGTTGTACCAGCTTATTTAACGCTTATGTCATTATACATAGCAATTTTAGTATATTTTTGACGAATAAAACAAACGGCTCAGGGGATCATTTTAAGTTCATGAAAAATTGATTATAGGCACTATTTGCAACAACTTCCCACTCGTAACTTACGGGTCCTCGAATTTTTCATATGGAATTATTTACCCCCACCGTAATGGGTAATGAAAAGCGGTTGGATAGAATTATTGATAAAAAAAGTAATTGTTATAAAAAAAAACTCTCGTCGTGAATCTTCAGAGCAAAATTATTCGAAAAACTTCGAAAATTGTATGCTTTATAATTGGAATTTTGAAAACCATCAATTAAAACTTTAAAAAACTAGCTCATTTGATTCGAAAGTGCTCAATTATTTGTGAAATTGAAGATAAATCATTTCATTGAGGAGGGGACTTTATTTTCAAGAGAAAATTTTAAGATATACAAGATTTAGGACAGTCTTCCATAAATCTCGAAATATTACAAAGATAGTTCGAGAGTTATGGAATATTTCGAGGACTCTTTTCATTATTTAAATGACCGTGTTAAGCATTGTTATAAACGTGATATACATTTTTTAGTTGGTCCATCCTAAAGTCTTAGAAAGTCGATTAAAGTTTCAATAAACTATTTTTTTCTTGTCAGAGCATCTATACGGGATAAATAAACAAGTGATAGATTATAATGTAACTGATTAATAACAAATAATTTTCACCAGAGTTTTAGGATATAATTTTGTGCAGATCTGTATCTATTTCTATCGCTTCCATTGTCGAACCTTTTAAATTTTGCATACGCTACCAAGTGCGATTAATAGTTCGATGATTCGAAATAAGTGAGCTTATTATGTAGTCCATTCCTTTAATTTTGGTAGAGTAAACTCACTTTTTGGACGAATAATCTTCTATTTCTATCACAAAAAATTATCTAGCGAGAAACGTCTTCTTCGATCGGCCCTACTAATTAGCAGACTCTGATTATTGTTTCTCTTTTATGTGATGCTTTTATCCGAAGAAGAGAGTAATTAGACCCAGGGAAAAAACAAACTGGAACACGGAAGATCAATATTCAAGTTCCACCAAATGATTTTGTGCCATCGTGTCTATCTCTTTTTTTGCATAACCTTCCTTACATTCATATTCTAGATGTGAAGAAGAATGTTCTCCTTGACTAAGAGGTCGATGGACCTCATTATCAGGGAGGAAGTGGGATAAAAAAATTTGAGTGGCAAAGGGTTCAGGAGATCAGATTAGTGAGATGGGAGCCAAGCAAGGGTGAAGGATCAGTAAATCGCAATTAGAAAACCGAGCCATGGAAGCTAACGTTAAATGAGGTGAAGTCACGAGGTGGTCGGCAGTGAGTGTAAGTTGAATCGATAGCACGGCTTTTCTGCTGATAATAATAAATGTGCCGAAATAAAAGCCACTGTTCGTCGGAAATTACCTATAATTTCGTTCACTTTTCTTCTGCCTGCACCTTTTCATTTTTCACATTCATTTTGTTATCCTCTCCTCGCTCCATCTCACATTCACTGAAATCTTCACCACATTCTCTGGCCAACTACCCTTATTCCTTTCATTTACCAATTTTAAACTTTCTGTGATCCTTCTTTGCCAAACACATCTCTTCCCTTATGTCGAATTCCAATTGAAATCTTACTATTCTTGTCAATCTCCTCTCTCTCTCTCTCTCAATCCCTTTTATAAATACTTTCGTGCTCCTTCAATTTTAATAATTTCATACCAATTGATATATTTTTATCCCTCAATGGTTCAACATTTTTCTAATAATTGTCTTTCCCCCTTTTTTTTCTCCAAACTTTTTCTCTTTTTTCCCTTTATCTACAACTCCTAATTCTTTATCTTCAAAGAAATTTCTTCTGTCCAATTCCGATTTGGTTAGTTGTATCGCCATTTCACTTTGTTGTTCTACCTCATTCAAAAACTTTGTCCCTGACTCCCCTTCAAAACTTTTTTTGTATTTTTTATAGTGCCGCAGAAAACCACCTTATAATTTTTCCACAATAACAGAACCCAATTAGGACACTGAACTACCTGCTCTGCTAGCCGATGATTACTTCTCGCGTCCTTCCTATTATTAGAGAATTAGAGATGGTTGATAAGCATACAATTTGGGTAAAATATTAATATATAATAAGCTGCATTACCTTCGTTTGATTATGACGAAAAAATTTCAAAAAGCGTAAAAGTGGTTAAAATCTTCAACTCCAGTTGAGACATCTTGTTCTTTTTTAATTAGTACAGATTTACTTTATAAATGAAAATATTAACCGATTTTCAAAAATTATTTTTCACTTTTTTTGTAATTATATAAGAAAACAGATTGAGAGATTTAACATTTAATTCAGCTATGTTTTCACAATTTCCGTTTTTCTAACAGGCCTTGATTTGATAACAGGCCCTGCCGCAGGCAATAATATAAGAATCGCGTCCTAGGATCTAACGTCCTTCCATCCCAATAGATTTGCTCTATAATCTAATCCTAGCTACAGCAGCATATCAAACAATCACGTTTTTCTTCTCTAATCTTGTTTTAACCTTCATTTTCCTATTCCCTATACCTGCCCAATTACATCTCTATATAGCACGAAATATTCCAAATATTTTAACTCCTTTACTTTTTCAACTTCGCCTACACCTAGTTCGCAGTTTTTGCATCTAGCTCGCAGTTCTCTTATACCCCCTTTTTTGCCTTTTATAGGAATATGTACAACTCAAGATCTAGCAACTGTGCACGAGCCCATCTGTGCACTTCTATCGCCACAGGCAAAACTATGTACCATACCATCTATGTTCGCCTGAATTTAGACGTACACATATGGATCACTCCAAACTTTGGTCGTTTAGATGTCGATGTGCACGAACGGTTCATGTGCACAGATGAGATATTCCTAGCTGTGCACGCCGCAATTTTCAAGAGATACAACTGCCCACGAAGTTACTGTGCAGGGCCCCAAGACTATACGTGGAGGGCCGGTGGGACAATTGTGCACGTTGTTGGCCCCTGGCACAACTGTGCACGTGAACAGGTGGGAAACTCCCAACTGTGCACTTCTAAGGACAGTAGTACAGCCCTGCAGATTGTTATCCAGTCGCAAAAATGTTCAGGTGCACATATTGTACACAAATAAAGTTCTATCAGTGGACGAAAACTTTGGTTTCTGGAATTTTTTTAAGTTCTAGAAAAAGTCCGGGTATTCCCAAAGTGATTTAATTTTACGAAATTCAAGGACTACACGGAATTCAAAGAAAACACAGAATTCAAGGAATGCACAGAATTTAACGAATTAATGTAATTTACGGAATTCGTGGAATTCACGGAATATACGGAATTTAATAAATTCACGGAATTATGGAAATTCACGAAATTTACAGAATTGAAAGAAATCACGGAATTTAATGAATTCATAGAATTTAAGTAATTCAAGGAATTCACGAAATTTGAGGGATTTACGAAATTCAAGGCATTCACAAAGTTTGACAAATTGACGGCATTGCTTTCCTTAAACTTTTTGAATTTCTTAGATTCCGTGAATTTCACGAATTCCCCGAATTACTTCAAATTCATGATTTCCCTGGATTCAGTGAATTTCTTGAATTCTTTGAATTACGTAAATTCCTTAAATTTCGCGATTTACGTGTCTTCCTTGCATTTCGTGAATTACTTGTATTATTTGAATTATGCGAATTTCTTGAATTGCGTCAATTCGCTGAATGTTGTGAATATTTTTTCAGTAGATCTATCCTCTGTCAGATGTTTTAAAATGAATTGAGCATCAAACCCATTAGAATTGTTCGTTGACAAGGTATGCTTTGAATTTTTCCAATTCCAAAACTCCTCATCCTCCTATGGGAATATCGACAGGGGTCTTTTGCCACAATTCATAAGCTAAACTTTTTGAAGGGTTGATTTTGCATGTCTTACGTGGTTCCTAACTTCATTTTTATCCCCAGTAGTAACCTGACCGCGCTCCCTCTAAATTTTCCCACAAACTCTGAGTAAGACATGAAAATTAAATTCCAATCACGTGCATGACGAAACGATAACCTTCATCATCCTGCGTGAAGCTACCAGCTAAAAATTTGATACCGATTTAATCGCGCGGTTTATATAGAACTATAATAAAGCTTAATACTTCTGGAATAGCTCATTCGGGCCACTCTATCGGACAAATTATTTCGTCAGGTGTGCAACGGAATCGTAATTCCATTTTGCTACACTGTAAACCGAAATGTGGATCATTTTATATATAGAGATATAAATCCAGAATAATAATAATAATGAAGTAATGTAAAATAATTAAAATAATATTTTAATTTCTAAACAAATTTGAAATTTAACCAAATTTAATATTTAAATTAATTTCTAAATAAATTTTTAAGTTTTAAATTAATATGACCTTTTTTATTATATGTACTTTAGCAACGTAAGTCAAATATATTAAGTACAATATTATTTATAACTGATTCGCATTCAAAAACAACTGTTTTCTCCGCGTCTCTTTTTTACGATTTCTAACAGTGAAAATTCAACGTGAATTAGTGCAAACTCCCAGAAATGACAGAAAAATTTAGCAATATTTGAGTTATTTACTAATGGATTTACGCTAATATAAATCGCAAGAAGACAGTCACTGAGAATCATTGAAATCTCACTTCTTCATATCAGTGAGTGATATTATTGCAAGATAAAAATTCACTGGTAAACATTATTATACTTTTCAGAATTAAATAAAAATGAAATAACTTATATTTTTTAATATGGATTAAAACCAATCACTAACCTATTTCATCATCCCTCTCAACATATGAACGTTTCCTCGCCTCCATGTCCTCGTATTCATTTGCACCTTCCTCATCCTCTTGTCTTCCTCCTCCCCAAAATTTTGATAAATTGATGGCATTTACTGGTACTTCTCTTCAAATAACGTTTCATCGTCCTCATAGTCATTATTGTTGTCGTAATCGTTGACGGCTTCCTTGTCGAAATCAATAAATATGACATTGCAGGCCGTAGACTTTATCACTGGTACTGTTGATGATGATTTTTTAACAAGGGCTCGGTGTAAATGTTCAAAAACAACTCGTGAAGGGTCCGCACTTCTTGGTAAAGTGGGGATGTTAGTCGTATCACTACAATGACCTGGCATATGTAATATTTAGTTATATCTTGAACATAACTATATATTATACAACATCAACTCTGTCATCATAATGATGCCACCAAGGAACCACTGAAAAACACCACCTTTTCTCCTTGGCATTATTCACCCCGGAACCGCTTTCGCGTCACTTTAGATGGTGCCATTTCTTGACCTGTTAAGGTTTCAGTTGGTTTGCTTCTTATTTCTTCTGTGCTGCGGATTGGACCAGCCCATCTTCAGACCAGTCCAGCCATGATTTGTATGCATCGTCCTCTGTAGCACAACAATGTGGCGCAACGGGCTCGTTTTCCTTCGACATCGTGGTTGGACCGCGTTGTTTACTTTTGTCATTCGTGAGGCCTGTCTCGACGGGACTGTCTCCCTAAGCAACAAACATTACATTGACCTCAGCAGATGGTCGATCCAAGGCCTCTTACTTCATTTAGCACAGATGAAGCAACGTTCCTTCAAGCTCCATGACCTTAACCTCCATGCGCGCTGTAAGCTCTCGTGCGGCATTTGGAGCACCGACTACCTCCCGAATAGCAGAAGAGAGCTTTCCCCTGCCATCTTCTACTGGACCTGCCTCGATAAAGATACCCCCCTGTCTGGTCTCGCTGACACCCTTGATTTTTACACCAGGGTGTCGGGATGAACCTTAAACTTGAGGCTAAAGGGCTAAAGGGCTAAAGTTTGGGGAGAGGAAGCCTCTATACCTTTTTCTGTTTTAGTCCCCATCTGGCTCGTATTTCTCTCCTCCTGTGTTTTATCCCCTTCCAGTCTCTGTTACTTAGCAGCGGCTGCACCAGCACCTCCTGGAACAAATTCATGGTAATATTTGGCACAGATATTCGTACTCCGTAATTTATCCACCACCAAAATTTAAGGACAAACATAAAATCACACTCCTGCATGTTTTCTGAAATTCTGCAAATGGTGATCATGCTAGTCAACATTGTTGCTACGAACATTTTGTTACGGTTTTAAAAAAGGTTTTTGAAAAAATTGATGAAACGTGAAATCTGTTGCCGCTTTCGTTGATCAAAAGACACTAAAGATACATGCATGTAGTGGGAGGCTTCAGGCGTTTACAATGACAACCTGACATATTGAAGTATATTCTGAAAAAGTGGGAAATTTAGACAATTCTTGCATTTTGAGAAATCCTATTAGCAATGGCCTTCTGACTAATCAGCGCCTTTGCCACACTTCCAACTTTTTCATGGGAATCATCGGCAGAGTTTACGCTTAAATGATTAAATCTCAAAATATGGGCAAAAGTATTAGATAACGACCAGCCAGTTGATTCTTTAAAAGAAGTTTATACTCTGCAAATACATGGCAATCTTCATAACGGACGCATTGCATAATACAATAAAACTATCATAATCATCATCAGGCTGGCCGACTACACTGCAGTCTCCTGTCTTGAAATAGGACTTGTCGGTGCCGGCAATAAATATTTAGGCATACAACTGTGGTAGATTTTGCACACAAAGAATAATGTCCTAAGTATTTTGCCACAGATAAATGTTTTAAACTCAAAATTGTTTCTTAAATTGATTCAGTATTATGTAAATAGCTAAAAATAATATTGTCACGTCCACCAGCGAGGCGATAAAGATTGTCTGTAAAATATATCAGCGTCACAGTACCGCTACCATCTCTACCTACATGTATTGCACTACTATCCAAGGTATAAATATCTTTCAATCAGTATCGTGAATTATGCAATCCATGGCGGAAATTTTGGAAATAATGAACGAATATGTTTAATTTATATTTTCTAAAGCCAATTAACTGTATTTTAACTATTATTCTAATCATCAATTTTAAGTTTTCATATTCAGTGTCAAAATATATTTTTCGCATTCATAAGAGTATAAACTATATTAAAACGCATGCGTGGAATATATACCTCCATCAATCGCATCTCTCTTAAGTGAAAGTATTCCTGATGGTTAAACACATGTGACATCCTATCTATTCACCGCATGCGAGTTAGAGAGCCATGTGTGAGCTATAAAAACTGCAGCGTGGGACAAAACCATTAGTTATACTCTGAAAATTTCAACATATAACATGTCGTAGTTGACATCACTTGAAAGTGTAACAGTGAAAAAATTAAAATATTCACCTCGTAAACCTCTGATTCTTACAACAATATACGACTTGAATAACGCTTTTTCGAAAAAGCGTTATTCATGGCTTGGTAATTCAAGCTGATGGATCTTTTGAACTAGTTATACGAATCTTGGACAATAAATCTCATGGGATCTCGTTTAATCGTGATGAATGGCTTCAATTACAAAAAAAATTAAACTCGTTTGTTCTTACTTGGAGGATCGATGCAGAAACATTAAATCCGAATCCCGTTCATCACCGATTAAAGTCAGCCGTTATAACTTATTTTTAGTATCCTCGTATAATACTAAAGCTATTTCAATCTCAAAGATTGTAGAGACTTCAGTTATGATAACAGCAAACACATCGACAAATAGCGAGACGCAAGGAAAGAATGAGAAACTCTATGTCCCCGGAGTTATTGTTTAATCACCTACAATTCAACTCCTCGTCATCATTATCATTTGAATCAATGAACGCATTGGAAGTATGGAACAGGTATTATCGAATGTCAATGTCTGCAAGGATATTTTCGTGAAAGAATTAAGTGCTTACTTTTTGGTAGAGTAAATACACATACCTTCCAGTGCTTTTATGCGTCAAATTGAAAATTTTAAATTGAAGTACTTTAAACAAAAGGTAAAGTGTAAATTGTCGGCGCATTTTTTAAATTCACATTATCAGCTTGTACTTGACGAAATAACACAATAAAAAGTTTTTGGCAGTTTCGGACCCTATATTTAATGTATAAATATGCCTGTCATATATTTTTAATAATTCTCTTGTAGAAAAAACATCTTTCATATTTAAAAACAATAGCTCAGGCAAAATTTCAACGATAAATTGTATGGTTTTTATATGTGAGAGCATGTGTATGTATTTTAAATTAAAATATTACAAGAATTTATTAAGGACATTTTGAAACTATTATTTGCCAGCAGTTTTCTGAAACTAAAATAAAAAATGCTTTTAGTCAATATGATATTTTTTTAGTTTCCTAAACCTTCCGGGCGTTTGAAAATATATGAGATTCAGATATCAGCTCACATAAGATAAGATAGAATATCGCGATGGGGTGTAAAGGCTTTTTGTTGTTCAAATTAAAAAGTGTTTAGAATAAGTCAAAATAACATAAACCATACGTTCTTTCTTTTCGTTTCTGCTATTTTGTGAGATATTAAGTGTTTGAGTAAAAAAAAAAAATTTTCTAATCATCGGTCGGCGTGGGTGCCTCAGCGCGTGAGAACGCCTGATGATAAGCTGATCCAGACGATCCGGGAACGCGGGTGCCGGATACTAGCTAAATGTGGGCATGCAAATCAGGCTCTAGTAAACTTAAAAAACCTGTTCAGTGCTAAGAACCAAAAAAAGCTTATATTGGTTCCACACCAGTGCTCGAGTTGATGAGATAAACAGGAAAATGCCGATCCTCGAAAGTACAGCAAAATCGATGTGCATTAGAGTGGCAACAAAATTAAGACAGGCAGTTTCATTCTGAGAATCTAGGGGAAATTTGATATTTTGCGACTCTTTTTTTCTTATTTAGATCAACGTGAAGTGTTGTTTTCCAACTGTCAGTCACCTGTCAAGATGATTTTGTCGGGCGTTACTTGGGTTAAATAGATATTGATATTTAGGTAAGTTATAATAATAACTATCTAACTTTTAATCTCCTTCATTACCAGTGAGTATTAGTATTAGTATTAGTGTCACATTAAGTCGTGACCGCCGGCATCGAAAATAATGTCTGGGCGTTTGAAGAAATTTGCTCTAGATGTTCTGCATTCAACGAAGTGAAGTTAGCTGGTGGTTGAAGTGCAAATACCTAATTGTATATGTAGACGGTCATTATTAAATGTCGAAGGCCATGAGTAACCTAAGATTTTCAAATTCCATTACGAAGTTATAATTTTATTCTAATTGACTAATACGTACTGTTAAATGAGAGAAAGTTGAACATAACGTAAATATTTTTTCAATAAGTTTACTTATTAACAGCGCGGTTTAGCACTCCACAACTCTCCAAATGTGCCAAAATTCAATCGCAAAATGATAATTATCCCTAGATGCAGCCCCATGACGGCGGTTGGTTCATCGGTTTTACCACTAGTGATGGGACTGACAGCGTTCTGAGCGACATTTACCCATCATTTAACGATCAAGTGAATTGGTAAATGCGGTAAAACACAAAATAAAAAGAAATACTCATAAATACATAAATTATTGTAAGATAAGAAAAAAAGGGACTGTAGATAACCATGAAATACATTTTCGATGTGCAACATAACAACTAAATCTTAAGCCTTACGCAGGGGGATCTTGTAAACGCGAATGGCTAAGTTATTAAATCAAGAATTTTCAGAAAAAAAGTTTTGTATTGCAAGTATAATAAAAGAAAAAAGAAAAATATATTCCTTTTATTTGACTTCGCAATATTTAACGAAAG
This sequence comes from Druon quercuslanigerum, assembly GCA_010014905.2. Lineage (NCBI taxonomy): Eukaryota > Metazoa > Arthropoda > Insecta > Hymenoptera > Cynipidae > Druon > Druon quercuslanigerum. The sequence goes on from JAAAKG020140662.1 coordinate 11,025, forward strand.
GATATTAAGCAATCAAAAAATTAAAGTCTGTAATAGAAGGAATGAAAAGCAATAACATAATATAACTTTTTCAAAACACTGAATAGAATTTATTTATGTGGCTATTTGCTTCATTCTAAATAGATATTTTATAATTATTGTTACTTTATAATAGTGCAGGGGGAGTAGATATGATTGAAGCGTTACGATAAAATATCTCTATTCATAATTATGTTCAACGTACGACATAAAAAATTTCAGAAATAATCAGTCGTGTTTTACAGTTGCAATAATGTATATCTTAATTGTAATATAATATAAAATTTTAAATTAAAATTTCCTATTATGAAAATGAATTCATATATATTAGGGTGATCCAAAAATGTATTGCAACATTTTTTTTTTACTCTAGAGGGCAAGTCACTCCCCAAAAAGTTTCTATTTTCAGCGAAAGAAAATCCGCAATTTTTTTCTTCGAAATTCAAATGTTAACACGTGCCACCGTGCACTTTAAAATCCCATTTCATTAACATGGGGAAATTTTGGATTTTTGAAATGCACAATTTAAGTAATTGTTTATCCCCAGTTTTCTTTTAATAATCGCATTTGCGGAATGAAATGTAATAGTTGGAAATTGCTTGAAGTATTACAATTTTTTAAAGACATTATGTAATTATTTAAACAATTATTTCTTATTTATATTCAAAATTTCTAAACATTGAGCCAGTGATGTCCACTTTTTTTCAAATTGGTACTCTATGCTTCCTTTTGAATAATAATTACATCAGTAATAGAGATTTCGTGTATTTTTGGCGGGTTCGATACCCGCCACGCACTCTGGAAGGGCCTCGGTGGTCCATGCGGTGAACACTAGTCTAGTAAGGGAGTTCATCTCCAGAGAGACATGGGACCAGTAGCTCTAGAGAAAAAGGTTCTCTAAGTACTTAAGGGGAAACGGTAAGTTTGGTTGAGGACATAAATGACTGCAGCGACATCTATAAGAAAATCGGAAATTCAGTCTAGTGCCCCCTGGCAATTACAAATACAACT